>JBBPMS010000171.1:0-45294 GCA_038090435.1 Phylloporus scabripes | reverse complement strand
AATCATTGATTGTGCACTCTATTTGTTAGAGCGCATTCAATGATTGTATTGTGATGATGTCGCTGATATAGCTTACTAATTGTTTACCAGTATTTACATGCAGCGCATATTTCCCTGCAAGTCCACTCTGAGCCTCCTTGGTTACTCACAGTGGACTGCAGGTACTGTATCTTCGCTATTTGCCCTCAATATCATTCTCGGTTACTCACAGTGGACTGCAGAGTAGTCCGGAGTTCATCCCAAGCTTGGCTAGTCGCCCACAGTGCTTTAACATAAATTTCGCGTGACTGGGTTGGTAAACGACTCTCGGCCAATTCCAAAGTACTCACCCAAGAATGCCATCCACGTCTTGAAAACCTTGAGCGAATTCTGCAATACCGATGGACTGGTTTTGGATAACAAGCTCTTGGTTCAGGGTCACCCTGTCGACATCTGAATCGCTATGAGCACCACATGATCCGTGTAGATCAGAGAAAATACAAACATTCTTCTCCGGCCATTTCTCCGGAACCATAGGAAACACTCTATGGAAACTAAAGAGAACAGTATTAATCAAAAAGATAAAGCTTACGACAAAGTTTCCGGTTGCACGGCTGGTGCTCGTTCTCTTGTATGGTTTGTTGGCGCCAACCCAAGTATTTGAACTGCCTGCAAAAGACGATGAGATCATCAAATCGATGCCTCCCATCCACAATTCACCTGTATCAATGAGAAGGTCGTATTTCGTTGGGGGTTTGCCAACACCGACAGAAATTGTGTACGTCACGCCTGTGGACACCCCAGATATTGAATACAAGCTGATCGCCATGTTCTGAACTTACCCGAATCTGTTACATCGATGCTATCATTACCGGTCAAGCTAGTGGCCATTCTCTGTCTGAAATTAGCCCCCGGCCCGTGCGGTGAGATACCAGCGAGGAACTTTGCTGCACGCTTCCGGTCGCGTTCCAGAAGCTCTCTCGCACCAAATGCTCGGAGACGAGTCGCAAAAGGAGCAGCTTTGAGGGCAAACCTGGACATGGTGTGAGCTGACAAGGTACAGAGAGAGGGTGAAAAGGGTGAAGAATTGGTGTCTGGATGAAAGTGGCCTTTTAAATGATAAAAATACACTGGCCATAAGCCAATTTGCTCGAACTGGGGTGCTATCGTTGAACAGTATCGAGCAGGCGAACATAAGGAGATTACCTGAGAATGTAACACTCTCGTATTGCAGTGTTGCGAACTTGACCATCCGCAGAAAGTCACCACAAGGTGACGAATCATTCGGGCCGAAAGAGATTAACCAAGCCCCCGAAGTCAGTGGTATGAATTGCTTGCTCCAAGCAGGCACCCATAAACGGAATGATAAGATATCGTGACAGATATAGAACGAGATAAGAGTATGCGCCTCCCGACGTCGAGGGTACTATGACAACAATGTCGGAACTTGGTTCCAATGACATGTAGCCTTTACTGGAATCTGCAGATGAGTCTTGCAAGCAAGTATAGCGGCATGATGAAAGGACAGTCCATTGGCGAGAGGCTAATCTGCTCAAAAAAGAGAGGCGGTATATTTAGTTCCAGATTAGGTGTTGAGGTATCTCCTGGGGAGGTATCTATACCAGAATATCCCAGAGCCATGGCTAGTAAGATCCTACGCAACCACAGGAACCTGTAGAGAACGGTTGATGATGTGGCAGATGATACTGGATTGGGTGACCCGCCGTGATAAGCTGTGAATCGGCGACGAGCAAATCCAATCACAAATAGATACGGAGAAAATAATGGTGACTACCAGCGGTTCTGAGCAATACAGAATCGTCAGCACCCCAGCGGATGGTCGCATATACGGGAGGCATGACTCTTTGGTCAGTGACAGCAGCACGTTAGTGACGCTCCAATGCCTCCTCGAACGATTTCAGACAGTGCAGTCCACACTTCTTCTCTCGCATTGTGGCGCCTTCTGGCATCATGCCAGAACCGTGATTCGCTACCTTGACCAATCAATACTAGACGATTGTCAAATATGGTGAGAAGGGGCTGGTCGCAAGAGATGTTTTATCGACGGAGAACACTCATCTTTTTCCTCTCTGCGAGCATGCAAATGACATTTTGACATATGTATTACTCCAGAATGTGGCGGTAGAGGAAATGGAATGGACAGCGAGTGGTCGTCTTGGAACCGTTCAGACGCCGTTCTCGCGGGGCCACTTGCATGGTTCGTATAAGATAGCACACACTCCATTTTTCCATGTTGAGGTAGAATCCTCACTTGGCTGGACCATCAAACTTCAAGCCTCGGTATTAGTCAGACTTGATGCTTGATGCTCGAACATGGCATTAAATTGCGGCTGGCTAAAATCGGATGCAGGTATTTCCGAAGCGTAGACTGAGTATCTTCTAACAGTTCATCTGCATATGCCAAGACAGCAAGCTCGTGTGATGTCCCAAGTAACGAACTGATGAGGACAATGCCACCGGTAGGATGGTTTATATCCACCAACGGGATATCATGCTCCGCCGCAAACTTGACGAGAAAGGTCGCAAGCTCCCTGTGTGCGGAAAAATGTTTTCACCTTCTTGCCACGCCTTACTCCCTTCAACTCGTCCTTTTGAAAGCCACTTGAGGGTGGGTACCCGCGTCTGTTGACACCAACGATGTGCAGGTTATATGCATGAGCAAGGGGAGGGAGCTTCTCAACGTTTGCTGCACAGCGAAGTTACCCAAGTCAGCGCGATGCTGTGCAGTCATGCGTCGAAAGCAACTGAAATCACGGACCTCCATCGAAGCCCATCCTATGGAGTATGACCCATGTTGTATAGTCCGTCGATCCAGGGGCTCCACCATCCACTGGGTATGCGTAGTCTTAACCGAACACTGAGGAGTTTGAAACGCAGGAGATGACATTAGTGGTGTCAGGTTAAGAGAGCTGGTAAGAATGCTTTCCAACCTCCTTGTGTATTTGTACCCAATTCGGCGAATCCGCTATCAGCAACTGCCAAGGGCTATCCAGGTCTAGCCAAATGAATAGTCTTCAAATAGCCGTGGGGCCAGCCAAATTCCTGGCCAGCTGAGCAGTAGTTATCCCCTTCCCAGACCAAGAGGGCACACGCCGTCAGGTCGGTGCGCAAAATATGTTTAGCGTAGTTGTATCATTGGAAGACGACGACTTGTTGCGTCAGCCCGAATCGCTCGAGGATGGCGAACGTGAGCCCGATTGTTCCTGCACAGGACGTCTATTGGTCAACACTGAACACCGCCTAGAGATGAACCAGACGAGCCCCACCCACCCATACAGCTCGAGCAAACTCGGCGCATGAAGGCCACCCGCAGCCCGAGGTCTCGTTTGAAGGCCAAGACATCGCGATTGGGGCTGTACCGCCAATGACCGTGTCCGTTATGCAGGTTAGCCCGTGGGAGAATGAGCAGCCCGATAATCGGCGACAACTTTTACCAGACCGTCTATCGACGGTTTGCCCTCCGCTTACCACAAACCTCATAAACAGGTCTGGTCACCAGACTACCCTTTTGCTCTGCGAAGTACTACCGCCATTTTTGCACACTGGTGCAAGCCTCCCCGCGACAAAATCAAGGGTCCGCGCCCTGCTAGTGCATGTCAAGCGATGCAATCGTTCGGTATTGACTGTGCGCTTCAGCTGCTTGGGCGATCAATGGACTCCGCGGCATCCTTGTTTCAATTTTTGTATCGTCGCCTTCACAGCTCTCAGAGATCCACCTCACCTCGTTCGACTTGTTGGATTTCGGGTTGGCGCTGAGGTTGGCTTTGTTTCTCTTTGACAGATTTCCTGATCAGCTCACCGAAGCGCAATGACGCTTTGAGTCTAATACCTGATGAAAGTGGCGGCAGCCTATGGATTGACCCGAATTCAGGATCCGAAAGGTTGGTGACTGGACTTAGGCCATGCTACTCTCAGAGTCTCAAAGTTGGTCTTACGAGTGCAGCAGAACTGGACAGGCTAGTCTCAGTAAAACTCTGCGCTGATACTTGACGCATCGTAACTTGGGCGGCCAATTGCCACATACAAGCACATAAATGAAGCACTGGCCTCTAAGAATTCGCAATAGCCAAGATTTCGGTGGCATCGCACGTGAAAATGGCATCCTCGGTGTTTGGGCGATTCGTCACAAAAAAGCGCCAATGAAGCAGCCCGTATCACCGCAGAGATACCCAGTACTTTCGTCAACAGTGGGTGAGATAAGATCAACACCCCCTATCATCAGGAAGGTGGAATCTGTTTGGTAAATAAGTGAATTCCTGGCTTAGTTTCGGTTCGTCGCTAAGCAGTCATCTGATGCGAATTGTACGATGGTAAATTTTCTAGAGATGAGTGGAGTCTTTGATTTCCATGTGTGGAGCTACTCACTCTCTGGAGAGTCAGCGCTACGCAGCTGTTCCGGTTACTTCTCGAGCCTGACATTTGCCGTAAGGGCTGCCTTCTAAAACTGGAAATCAATTACTCAACCCCGGTGACGAAGGTTCTCGAAAAATGCTGAGGTCGCTTGCACTATACCAGTGAATACTTCCACTTTCTAGTATGATATGACGAGTCCTATAAAAGCTGGACCGTCCGGCCAGTTGTGGCACAGACCGCCACATATTACCACACGAACACAACTTCAGCAGACTACGCACCCTACTCTCAGTTCTCTCCTAGTTCCATTATGTCTTCTTTGATCCGATTCCACTACGACCCTCTCGTCGAATTTGACCGCTTATTTGACGATGCGTTTAGCGCCCGGTTCCCGGCGCGTACTCCTGCATCTGGGGGTGGCCGCTACCCCAGTTCACATGACTCATTCCGTCCCAAGTAAGTCTCTATTACGCTACTTTCAATGCTCCCTGCCTCTAGTACTCATCACACTTGTCTCTCTAGACTCGATTTGCACGAGTCAAAGGATTCGAACCTTGTGACGGCGACGTTCGAGTTGCCCGGACTCAAGACCGAGGATGTCACCATCGACGTGCACCACAACCGTTTGACGGTGTCGGGCGAGTTGGGCACCTCCAAGTCTCATGAGGAGGGCGGGTACGCCGTTCGCGAGCGTCGCTATGGAAAATTCTCGAGGACGCTGCAGCTGCCTTTCGGAACTAAGGTAGGTCTTTTGTGTGTGGATCGTGTCAAACGTTGGTGCTGACTACGAGTGATAGCCCGAGGATGTGAAAGCCAAGATGGAGAACGGCGTTTTGACGGTGTCGTTCCCAAAGGCAAACCCTGAACAGCAGCCACAGCGGATTGCTGTTCAGTAGACGTCCGAGATGTCTTTCAAGCCGATAAAGGATTTGTTCCTTGTTTAAGCACATGGTGCAATGTGTATCTGTGATTAATGTATATGCATATGTAATTTGTTATTCAACTGGCTCACTGCTGTATGATTTTTACTATGTTGCTTTCACTCAAGAAGGAAAGTTGTGTTCTGATCGTGCTGGCCACATATGATGAACGGATGTTGCGAGGCGTATGTTCAAGGCGGAATGGTTTCTCACAACCAATGAACCGGGTTAGCCAAGGTACAGTCTGCGTCGTCGCTCATGTGAAATGTGGATTGACCTCGTGATGAGAATGAAATTTATAGATGATTTGTCCGTGTCGCAGTGCAAAATATACAAGTTGAAGGATGTACCATAATGTCGAATAGCCTTCTCCGGGTCTTATCAATTCCTTCTGCCTGATTGATAGTCTTGATATCTCTCGCCTTTTCCGCATCGGGTGCCTACAAACCCAAATTTGGGGCCCTCTAGGCTTTAGGTGCTTTCGTAACTTCCACAAAGGGCCATATCAGCACCCCTCCGCTCGTCCCACTGCTCATGCACCACACCCGCACATTAAGCAACGCTTCTGCACGTGTTTTTATCAAACAACGCACGCTTGACAACGGCAGCAAACGCTAACCAGCCGCGGGCGGAAGTCATAACAGGCTGTGTCGTCATTCCCACGTACACTCCACAAGGCTCGTAGCTAGTACACTAGAGATTACAACCAGTACAGGGAGATGATGTGAGTTGATAAGGAACGATGAATAATCAGCATAGGATTCTATGACAATAATCAAGAATTGCTAGTAAGCGCATGGGGATAAAAGAGCTGAACGAATGAAGTATGCAATACACAGTGAGTGGGTTGAGTTGGAACATGTTGATATGCGAATATAGATCAATGCAGAATGCGCGCACGCAGACTTGTGTATATGACGCTAGCCATTCGGTGCGGTGTGGAGGGCATCGATCAACGACGGACGGTGGCTAGATGGGCGTCACGACACCCAGGGTTCAGGCATAGTAAGGGGTAGCGTTGGGCTGTTGAGGGGGCTCAGGGCACGTGCCTTTGAGCCACGTGGGACAAGGGCGAGGTCGAAAGAGCCGGGAGCCTGCGTAGCGCGTTGCGGCGTGTGCGAGTGAGAAGTCCCCACTCGATGTTCGGGGAACAGGTGCATAGAGGGTCTACGCTTCTGTAGTGGTTCAGAACTCTTCCTTGACATAAAGTCGTCGGACGAGTTCTGAAGCAGTCTGACAGCGTCCCGGATACGATCCCTGAGCTCATCGAGGCGCTGTGGCTGGTAGCTGTTGTATCCCATCGGCCAACACAGCGTCTTTATCCAATCCTCCATAAGTTGAGGCGTCCACCGCACACCATTGAGCTTGGTTCCGTGACGAAGCATGGCGACAATGTCTCTCGGGTCTTCCTTCTGGTACCGGACGAGCTTGAGGGCGACAGCCCAGAACATGGTCACGCTGATGAGATTGAGACCGGAAGATGTGTAGATGGTGTTCATCTCAATGTTGTTGGGCTGCTTGGCGTCAAAGTATATGGGATCGTATATGAACCCTTGAGGGCTGTGGGTAGGGGGGTCAGCGTTAGCACCGGCGCCTCGTGGCCATGAAAAAAAAACGCACTCTCGAGCGAATGGGAGCGCGACGTCGGGGTCAGCATTCATCCAATCTGTTCTGCCGAAGATTGAGAACAGAGCGAAGGGTTGGGATGCAGAATATTGCGAACGCACCCGACGCGGAATCTACGAGCGGTTGCGTTGATGCAGGACTGGAGACGGTCCTCGGCATCATGAATGCCCTTTTTTCGCCACTCGTGTCCGAATGCGCGTCTGATGTAGTCAATGTCCCGCGTTGTCCTACGGGTGGAGGAAGTAGAAAGGAGGGGGTGGAGAAGCATGACAGCACCACCATGGACGAAGAGACGAATCTGGCAGCCGAATACCTGGAGGGTGCGCTGCTGGAGATCGTCAAGGAGGTCGAGGAGCATGGTGCGGGTGAGCTGGACGTCGTTGTGGGACTGCATTGTGCGCGAGAGAGAGAGAATGGGGAGCATGGCAGCCTCGTGTTCATTATAAGTGAATCGACACTACGTACTTTCAGGTCCACCATCAGAGCCTTCCATTCAATGCTACAACCCATTCATACCACTCATTATGCATTCGAAACCAGGCGACAACAGGTCCAGAACCATTCCAGAGGCATGCCTATTGTTTGATGGCACCCAAGCACTATACATCAAAGTAGTCGTACTCTGAAGATCTGGTCAGCTTCGCGCACTGCATTACATCAGCGAATCCTAAGAAGCATCACCATACTATGTGCGCTTAGGTATACTATTCAACTCACGGACTTTGGTAAAGTGAATTATACTTTTGCGTTGGCTCTAATCAAAATGTCTTTGTTTATGTGTTTTACTATGGAAATCAGTAGAGTGACGTGCTCAGTCGAACAGTACTGGCCTACCAGATTCACTCGTATCGATGTGGCCATATATGCTGTTCATCCACTACTGCGCGTCTTGCCTCACAGCTGGCACTCGACGAGGTTCCTAGCTTGCTCTGTCATCGGATATATTTGGTACATCCGATACACCCGGGTTGGGGAAATTGATGATCTGAACGAAACTATCCTTCTCGCCCAAGACATTCTGCTACTCTGCCCACCAGGACATCCGAACCGACCGATGTATTTGAGCATTCTTGGACTTCACCTCGCCTCCCGGTACCAGCAGCTTGGAGGGATTGATGCTTCGAACGAGGCCGTCATTTTCGACTGAGACGCTCTCTTACTACCCGGGACGTCCGGACCGATCAGTATATTTGAACGACCTTGGAGTTCATCTTGGCCTTCGGTACCAGAAACTTGGAGGGATTGATGATCTGAACGAGGCTATCGTTCTCAACGGAGATGCTCTCTCGCTATGCCCGCCAGGACATCCAAACCGATCATTGTCTTTGAACAACCTTGGCATTCATCTCTTATCTCGGTTCGAAAGCTGGCGCGGAAAGAGGACAGACAAGAGTCTCTTAGTCACTTTTCTGAGCTGGAGCATGTGTCGCAAGCAGGTTCTTTTGACTTGTTCGCTGCAAAAGCATGGATCAATGTGGCCGAGGCACTCCACCATCCTACAACCCTTCTTGCATATCAAACAGCTCTCCGGCTGGTTTCTGGACATTTGGCCGCTCTTCCTGCATTACCTCAACACCTTGATGTCCCCAAGTCCTTCTCATCATCGCTTGGAGTAGATGCATTTTCAGCTTGTCTTCGTACGCAGTTTCCCATGAAAGCAGTCGAGCTTCTTGAACAAGGTCACGGTGTTTTCTGGAGTTAGCTCTCTTGCCTCCGTTCCCCGCTCGACGATGTCATTGCATCTAGCCAAGTGGGAATAGTGTTGGCAGATGAGTTCACAAGTCTGACTCCACTCATTCGTATCGCCCTCCATTGGTCGGCTTCAGATTAGGGCAATGCGTGGGGCGGAGTTGTCACTAGGAGCTCGGAGGTCGTCCGCACTTTTTGGCGCACCGCAATGACCCAAATGGTGGCTGTGCCAATGTCGTGGTGACCGCCATCAATGGAGACAGCGATTCCTCAGACAGCCTCTCCCGTTTCCATCGTTGCTACTACTCCAACAGTGTTGTGACCACCACGACCGACGAGGTGCGTGTCCTTGGCTGTGAATTTCATTGAATGGGCACTGGCGTCAGTGTCAGCGGGGACAATCTTCTCAAACACTCAGCACGAATCCGCTTTTGTTTTGTCAATACGCACCAATCGTCCGACAACAGGAATGAACGAAGGAGGCGTGGTCTGTGATCATACATGTCACCCCTCTTCCAAATCAGCCCCATCAAGCTAGCCATTGCCGATCCTAATGGCATAAACGCTCTTGTGCGTGTACTTATCCGACGTTTCTCTCCCAGAGACACTTGGAACTCCCTCACGCATTGTTTGACATAAAGGGAGAAGAATGCAGTCCGTCCTGGGAGCTGAGAAAGTACACACACACAGTGGTATTGTGATCAAAGTAGTCGTCGTCGTCGTCTTCCAGTGGTTGTCACCGCAGCCAGCCCGACATCCGTTTCATTTCGCCCCCTTGAAATGGTTTCAATCTTCCTCTCGGTTTCATTTCGTTTGGCGTTTGCAACTCGCGCAGAATCTGGGTACGAAAAGGCTAGCTCGTTGGAGAAGGGACTGAGGGCAGTTGACTAACCAATACCAAGCAGTGCGGAAGTGGCGAGATGGACCTGGCTACTGGACAAACGACACTGACAAGTAGACCTGCAAAGTGATAGATGATCAATTTACCCAATCAACCAGTTCCTGAACTTCACGCACATCTTTGTTTCGGTCTCGCTGTCATATACCACGATGGTCTACAAGCCGCTAATAGCTACACTCTCGACCGCTTCCTGAACACACGCTATATCACTTTCATCCTCTGCGCATCCAACACGTAATGCCATCGCCTGCCTCGAGGGACTTGGTCAGTGTTGGCATTGACGTTGAGATCGCGCCCGACCACAATGCATACTTTGTCGGATCGGTCTTCACAATCACACGACATTACATTGAAGCGGTCCATCAAGGCAATGTACAAATGATGAAAAGTGACCCTCCTCTCATCGGTCGCCAGCATCGAACCATACCTTTTTCAATCGAAAACGGCCCAGTCCTGGATACGCAGAAGTAGAGGCCTAAATGCGTATTCATCGAGCTTCATGACAAGCTCCGTCACGGCCGATATCACGTGTGGCATGTCCTGCTGGCAAAGATAGGTTGATGCCATCCACCAAAGCCAACCACGCACCTCTGTCAAGCCAAACGCCACCTTGACGTCCTACGCCTCAAAAGACCTTAAACAGCGACGATAAAGTAGCGAGGATGTTCGGACGCGGTGCATCGTGCAGCGCCCGCTTCAAGTACCCATTCATGACATTCACACCCTCCCGATGGGCCGTCTCGTCATCGTTCCAAAACATGCTTACAATGACGCAACTTTGTCTGGGCCTTGTCCAAGCTAAAACAAAGAGTATACAACACGGGAAGTAACACCTCCCCCGCGATCGTTTTTGAGATCGTCTTTCCCAATCCGGTTAGGGGATTGCTTCCTGTGGTTGGCGTAGAGCGTCAGTATCGCGATATATACGCATCTTACCCTCGAGGTCCTCGCGAGTGGTCGCCGTACATTCCTGCGTGATAGTCCTGAAGTGAGGGATGTTGATGATTCCTGCCCGAGAGTAGTATTGGGGTCACTACGTCAGTCTCACGAATGTGTAAACGATTCAATGACGCATACATGGCATGGAAAAACTAATATCCCTGCCATGGTCAACACGAGTGCGAGAGACAAGGAGTGGGGAGAGGGCACGATAGAGCAAGGAAGCCAGAGGTTGCCTGAGGTCAAAGCCTTCCCAATGGGAAGCCCAGCCCGATCGAGAACGAGTAGAATGTCACTGATCTACGGTGCTGATCATCTTTGAAAGTTGTCCATCTGCGAGAACGGTCGCGTTTCCCTTGCATAATAAACAGGCGGATGGCTTCCCCTAAATACCGAACATCGACTGTTTAAAGAAGGATCATCCAATACGAATGCTTGCTCACTAACACTTTCAAGACCGCTATAGAAACCCACTGTCCATTTCGACTGCTTTACAAATGCAAGTCACTTTGTTTTCGTCCTTGCTCTCTGAATCATGTCAGGTTCTTGCAAATATCCGGATTCTACCTGGTCGAGGTCCTCATCGAGTACCTTTGACGATCGCACAGAATCAGCAAATTTCAACGGACAACTGGCCATTTCGTACAAACAAGCAGAACGATTTCTTTGGGCTCGCCTTCAACTTCCGGGCCTTGACGTGAATGTCGAGACAACGTCTAGGTGTGTCGCAGCAGATTCGTCGAGTCTTTGATCGAGATAGTCCCGTAACTCAAACACTTCCTGTCCCTCAAGCGAGCATAGCGGCGTGATGAAAAGACAGTCCATTGGGAATATTATCTGCTCAAAGAATATAGACGGTATACTTAGTTCCACATCAGGTGTTGAGGTATCTCCTGGGGAGGTATCCACACCTGAATCTCCCAGAGTGACAGCTAGCAATATTCTACGCAACCACAGAGACCTGTAGAGAACAATTGTTGATGCGGCAGATGATGATACTAGATTGGGTGGGTCATCGTGATAAGCTGTGAATCGGCGCCGAGCGGCTCCAATCACAAATAGAGCTAGAGACAAGAACGGGGTGCTAAGAATGACAAAATCGTCGGCACCCCAGCGTATCTTCGCATGTACGCAGCGACCGCAGCACGTTAGTAATGGTCTCCTCCGGTGATTTCATTCCAGACTTCTTCGCTCGTTGTCGAGCGAATGGGTGCGCAATGTCGGGGTCAGCAGTCATCCAATCTGTTCTGCAAAAGATTGAGAACGGAGCGAGGGGTTGGGATGCAGAATATTGCGAACGTACCCGACGCGGAATCTACGAGCGGTTGCGTCGATGCAGGACTGGAGACGGTCCTCGGCATCGTGGATGCCCTTTTTTCGTCACTCATGCCGAATGCGCGTCTGATGTAGTCAATTTTCCGCGTTGTCCTTTGGGTGGAAGGATGACGGCACCGCCATGGACGAAGAGACGAATCTGGCAACCGAATACCTGAAGCGTGCGCTGCTGGAGATCGTCGAGGAGGTCGAGGAGGTCGATGTGGGTGAGCTGGACGTCATTGTGGGACTGCATTCCGCACGCGAGCGGAGCATTGCAGCCTCATGTTCGTTATAAGCTGCGCTCTCCTTCCTCATGTTCCTCAGCCTTCTACCATCACCATCGTCGTGTGGGCACTAACCTGGTACGCTATCCGACTCACAGACTTTGTTTTGTTACTTATGCACGTAAACCAGTGTTCTCCTCGAGTTCGAACAAATCAAACTCGTCCGTCCGGGCAAAGTGAATCATGCTTTTGCGCTGGCTCCAGTCAAAATGTATTTGTTTCCATTTTTACTATGGAGAGCAGTAGAGCGACGTGCGCAGTCCAACAGTACTGGCCTGCCAGACTCACTGGTGTCAATGTGGCTATATATGCTGTCCAAACGATACTGCACTCTTTGCCTCGCAACTGGCACTTGATGAGAGTCCTAGCTTGCTCTGGCCTTGCACAAATTCTGCACATTCGGTACACGCAGGTTGGAAGGATCGATGATCTGAATGAGGCTATCGTTCTCGCCCGAGAGGCTCTTTCGCTACGCCAACCTGAACATCCAGGTCAATCAGCGTCTCTAAACACCCTTGGGCTTCATCTCTTTTCTCGGTACCAACAGCTTGGAGGGATCGATGATCTAAACGAGGCCATCGATCTCGACCGAAATACTCTCTCGCTACGCCCACAGGGACATCCAGACCGATCAGCATCTTTGAACAACCTTGGACTTCATCTCTTCTCTCGCTATCAGCAGCTCGGACGGGTTGATGATTTGAACGAAGCCATTGATCTTGACCGAGATGCTCTCTTGCTACGTCCACCAGGACATCCGGACCGATCATCGTCTTTGAGCAACCTTGGAGTTCGACTCGCCTCTCGGTATCAGCGGCTTGGAGGGATTGATGATTTGAATGAGGCCATCGTTCTTGACCGAGAAGCTCTCTCGCTGCGCCCTCCGGGACATCCGGAACGATCGGGGTCTTTGAACACTCTTGGAATTCATCTCTTCTCTCGGTACCAGCAGCTTGGAAGGACAGGTGATCTGAATGAGGCCATCACTCTTGATCAAGATGCTCTCTTGTTACGCCCACTAGGACATCCAGACCGGCCAATGTCTTTGAACAATCTTGGAGTTTATCTCTTCTCTCGGTACCAGCAGCTTGGAGGGGTTGATGATCTGAACAAGGCCATTGTTCTCGACCAGGACACTCTCTCGCTACGCCCGCCAGGACATCCAGACCGGTCAGTGTCTTTGAACAACTATGGAGTTCATCTCTTCTCTCGGTACCAGCAGCTCGGAGGGATTGATGATCTGAACAAGGCCATTGTTCTCGACCAGGACACTCTCTCGCTACGCCCGCCAGGACATCCAGACCGGTCAGTGTCTTTGAACAACTATGGAGTTCATCTCTTCTCTCGGTACCAGCAGCTCGGAGGGATTGATGATCTGAACAAGGCCATCATTATCGACCGAGATGCCCTCTCGCTACGTCCACCAGGACATCCGGACCGGTCAACGTCTTTGAACAACCTCGGAATTCATCTCTTCTCTCGGTACCAGCAACTTGGAGGGATTGATGATCTAAACACGGCCATCGTTCTCGCTCGAGATGCTCTCATGCTATGCCAGTCAGGTCATCCGGAGCGGTCGAGATATTTACATGACCTTGCACGCTTCCATTTCTCTCGGTTCGAAAAGCTAGCGCAGGAAGAGGACAAAGAAGAGTCTCTCCGTCTCTTTTCTGAGCTGGAGCATGTGTCGCAAGCAGGTTCTTTTGACTTGTTCGCTGCAAAAGCATGGATCAATGTGGCCGAAGCACTCCACCATCCTAAGACCCTTCTTGCATATCAAACAGCTCTTCGGTTTCTCTCTGAACGTCTGGCCGCTCTTCCTGCATTACCTCAACACCTAGCTGTCCTCAAGTCCCTCTCATCATCCCTTGCCGTAGATGCGTTTTCAGCTTGTCTTCGTCTCGACGCTCCCATAAAAGCAGTTGAGCTTCTTGAGCAAGGTCGTGGTGTTTTCTGGAGTCAGCTCTCTCGTCTCCGTTCCCCGCTCGATGAGGTCAATGCATCTGGCGAAGCGGGAAAGGCGTTAGCAGATGAGTTCACACGTCTGACTTCACTCATTCGCATCGCCCTCCAATCCTCTGCTGCAGACCAGCATGATCGAGTCTGCCGTCTCAACGTGGAGTTGCGAAATGTAGTGTGCAAGATTCGCGAGTTACCCAATCTCTCTCGATTCCTTCTTCCTACCCCCTTCTCAGATCTCCAACGCGCTGCTAGTGGGGGACCTATTGTCATCGTGAATGCTAGCCAGTACGGTTGCGATGCACTCATCGTATTTTTCGACAAGGACCCTGTCCGCATCCCGCTCTCCGTTACCAAGAAAGGTGTTCGAGAATTGGTATTGGAGCTTCATAAACTGATTAAGGTTGCCAAGACGGAAAGGCCGGCATACATGGAGAATAGTTTCAGGTCCTTCTTGCGGGAACTCTGGGACGCGGTGGTTTGTCCCATCGTCGATTTCCTTCGGACAGCATGTCCTCCTCAGTCACGCATCTGGTGGTGCCCTACCGCCGATTTCTCTCTGTTGCCGCTGCACGCTGCTGCTCCATATAGAGGGCGCGAGAACGGTGTCCCACAACTCTATACCTCGTCTTATGCCACCACCTTGATTGCCCTTATTCGTGCTAGACGATTCAATTCAACCAATTCTACGATTGAGAAGAAACGCATGTTCGCCATTGGTCAAGCGAAAGCCAAGGGCACGGATGAACTTCTGTCTGTCGGCACTGAGCTAGCCAACATTAGCGAACTTGTAGATGGTCATGCAACGTTCACGCGGATCGAAGGAGAGGATTCTTCCATTTCCAATGTTACTGAGGGGCTGCGCAAGAACGAATGGGTGCACTTTGCCTGTCATGGCATTGCCAAACAGAAGGAGCCATTCCAGTCCGCATTCGCTCTCCGCGACGGACGGTTTACAATCCAGGATATCATGCGATTAAACTTGGAGAACCCGGAATTTGCATACTTGTCCGCTTGCCATACGACCGTTGGAGACGAAGAGAGTCCGGACGAGGCGATACATCTTGCATCTGCGATGCAGTTTGCTGGATTTCGTTCTGTGATTGGGACGATGTGGTCAGTGGATGATGCTTATACGAACAGGATTACATCCGAGTTTTACAAGCATATGCCGGACGAGTCTGGGCGTCTGGATCATACACGTGCGGCGCGGGCGCTACGGAAGGCGATGTTGTCAGTGGAGATATCAGCGGAGCAAAAGAAGGTTTATATACCAACGGAGCAACAGATGCTTTATATACATCTTGGTGCATGATCTTTTACTCCTGTGCGTGCTTTCATGTTTTGCTTTCCATTGTCTCCACTCAGTACTTACTCAACAGCTATGGAAACGTATTTACTATTCATCCTGGCTTGCCTCACTTTTTCACCAAGCTTACCTATGAGAGATGTAACATGTAATGTTTGATCGATTTGCCATCCCGCAGTGTTTCCAGTAAACAAGCAAATATCTAGTAACCAAAAGGTACACTCAATTCACCGCCAAAAGTATGCATTAGATCCTTGCTAAACGTTACTGTGCTCGAGGACACTCATACTGCCCCCACTTTGGCTGATATAGCCCGCGACACGCTCAGTGTGGACACCTGGCGTATAGTGCAATAGTGCAATGCACACCGCAGTGACGAGGTACACTGCTACCCTTGCATACAATCAGGAATGACCGGTGCACATGCCGCGCAAAAGGGGTGCAATTATCTCGCCTATAACCAAAGGGTGAGCATAAGTGACGAGACGCACAAGCCGACACATACATGCGATCCCGCAGCCTGTGCCCAGAAAATTTCGGGGTCCACCTGTCCGAATACACTAGCCCCCGTCGCCGCACGACAGCGCCTCGACTCACCCGTAGAATACTGCATACATTGTCTGCCTTCCAAATTCAAAATTGCGTTCTCATGCAAGGCCACCGAATGGGACCTACACTAGCGGTCAGCTGATCCCGACTGAGCTGATACGGATAAAGAACGGACTCTGCGCGAGTGCAAAGAACGTAAAAGACGCCTTATGGACTTGGCCGGCTCACTCGATGAGGCTTGAGACTGGTAGCTAAACGGACTTAGAAGACAAGCGGTTGGCCCATTTGCGAGAACGGTCGTGTTTCCCTCATGCAAACGGACAGATTAATACCCAAGTCGTTCAAGTTGGTCTCTGACAGGCTCTTGCGAATGTCCAGGCCGATATTGTCATCGAGCACCTTTGACAATCACGCAGAATTAGCAAATTTGACATGGACAACTAGTCATTACCGAATCAATTTCTTTGGGTTCGCCTTCCAACTACTGAGCCTTGAAGCGGATGTCGAGGTGGGTCACAGCAGAGTCGTCGAGTCCTTGGTCAAGATAGTCCTGCAATTCAATCTCTTCCCGCCCCTCACGGTCTGCCTCGGACACGCCATAACTCAGCTGATGAGTCCCCAGGTGATAACCTGTCTGCGATGCTGGTCGGCGTTGTGCCCCTCGCGCTGATATACTGGCCGAATGTGCATGCCACAGACGGGCAAACCAGCGCTGCACCATCTGCACGGGGAGCACAGGTAGTACGCAATGGCGTGCTGTGTGCGTTATATCGTTGGACTCAAACTCATCCGCATTGTACCGCACGTTTGACGACAAGACAACATCACTACGACCATATTGCAAAATAGCATGTTGCATTAGTTAGAAGATGAAGTTGACCTGCAGGATGTTGATCCCAACCCATCATTGGGATAAACATGAGCATTCAGCACTACTGCACCTAATTCGAGTGATGGGGGAGATGGACTGAGACCTTTCCGAGGCGTTGCCAAGGATGATGTCTGCAAATTGAGGCTTGAGCATTATGAAAGCAATATTCTAATAGTTGGACTCGCTGCCATGGGCCTGTTCCTGCAATTTAGTAGGGATTAGCCGGAATGGGGATGCAAAGGAGAACTGCACGAACACTATCGGCGTTAAAAGTGCCGCCCGAAATCGAGCGTACCATGACAATAATGTTGCAACTCCGTTGCAATGGCATGCAGCCTTTACTATAAAATGCAAACAAGTTTTGCAAGCAAGTATAGCGGCATGATGAAAAGAGTGTCTATTGGCAAGACTCAAGAGTCTAACCTGCTTAAAGAAGATAGTATCTGCGGTGAGGTGTCCATACCAGAATCTCCCAGAGCCACAGCTAGCAAGATCCCGCACAACCACAGGGACCTATAGAGAACAGTTGATGATGGAAACATACTGGATTAGGTGACTCACTGTGACAAGGCGGTGTGAACGGACGCTGAGCGGATTCAATCACAAACAGATATGGTGAACATGACAATGACTACCGAAAATCCCAAGCATGGCAGAATCATTGGCGTCCCAGTGTATGCTGGCATATACGGGATGTATAACTTTCTAACCAGTGACAATGGCAGCACTGATCCTTGGCGACGCCTCCTCAAACAATTCAGTCCAAACTTCTTCTCTCGCCCTCGAGCGAATAAGAGCGCAATGTAGGGGCCAGTCATCCCATCCGTTCTCGTGAAGATTAGGCACAGAGCGAGGAGTCGGAATGCAGAACACTGGCATCAGACAGTCAGAAAGTCAGAAAACGTGAAAATTATACTGTCAAATGAGGAAGGTATCTCCATTTAGCTGAGTTTGTCTTGCTCGACACATTTTGACCAATCAGAATGCTTACATGGTCCTCTGAGGGCCGTCGAGCGCTTGGTCAAGCGATAACGTCCACATCGTGTATACAGCATTCCCTCTTTCTCAGCCTTTCACCATCATCGTGTCTGCGCTGTGGTACGCCATTCAATCCATAGACTTTTTCTTGTTCCTTGTGTATGACCTAGACAAGTTCTCTACTCGGGTTCGCACAAACCAGCCTCGCAAACCATCACGCTTGTTCTGGCAAAGAGTGTCATGCTTTTGTGCTGGCTCAACTCAAAATGTATTTGTTTCCATGTTTTATTGTGGAACGCAGTGGCGTGACGTGCTCAGTCCAGCAGTACTGGCCTGCAAGACTCACTGGTGTCAATGTGGCCATATATACTGTTCAAACACTAGTGCACTTTTTGCCTCGCAGCTGGCACTCAATGAGAGCCATAGCTTGCTTTATCCTTGCATCCATTCGGTACTTTCGGTTCACCCAGGTTCAGGGAATTGATGATCTGAACGAGGCCATCGCTCTCGCTCGGAATGCTGTCTCGCTATTCCCACCAGGACATCCGGCCCGATCAACATCTATGAGCAACCTTGGTGTTCTTCTCACCTCTCGGTACCAGCAGCTTGGAGGGATTTATGATCTAAACGAGGCCATCACTCACGACCGAGATGCTCTCTTGTTGCGCCCACCAGGACACCCGGACCGGTCAAAGCCTTTGAACAGCCTTGGAATTCATCTCGGCTTTCGGTACCAGCAGCTTGGAAGGATCGATGATCTCAATGAAGCCATCATTCTTGCACAAGATGCTCTCACACTATGCCCACCAGGACATCCATACCGGTCAACGTCTTTGAACAGCCTTGGAGATTTTCTTGCCCTTCGGTACCGGCAGCTTGGAGGGATTGATGATCTGAACGAGGCCATCGCTCTTATCCGAGATGCTCTCGTGCTACGCCCACCAGGACATCCAGAACGATCAATGTCATTGAGCGAACTTGGAGCTCATCTTGCCTCTCGGTACCGGCACCTCGGAGGCATTGATGATCTGAACGAGGCCATCGTTCTCACCCGAGATGCTCTCTTGCTATTCCCACCAGGAGGTCCAGACCGATCAAGGTCATTGAGTGAACTTGGAGCTCAGCTCGGTTCTCGGTACCTGCAACTTGGGTGCATTGATGATTTGAACGAGGCCATCGTTCTCATCCGAGATTGACCATCTACAAGTTCACCAATGTTGGTGAGCTCGGTGCCAACGGACAGAAGTTTACCCGCGCCTTTGGCTGCCGCTTGACCGATGCCAACCAGGCACTTCCCAATCGTAGAATCGGTTGGATTAGGTCGTCTAGCACGAATAAGGGCAGTCAAGGTGGTGGCATAAGACGAGGTATAGAGTTGCGGGACACCTTTCTCGCCCTTTCTATATGGCGCAGCAGCGTGCAGTGGCAAAAGAGAGAAATCGGCGGTAGGGCACCACCAGATTCGCGACTGAAGGGGACATGCCGTCTGAAGAGAATCGACAATGGGAGAAACCACCACCTCCCAGAGTTCCCGCAAGAAGAACGCGAAACGTTTTTCCATCTCCGTCGGATTTTCCGTCTTTGCAAGCTTAATCAAGAGATGAAGCTTCGATACCAATTCTCGAACACCTTTCTTGGTAATGGAAAGCGGGATGCGAACAGGATCCTTGTCGAAAAATACGATGAGTGCATCGCAACCGTACTGGCTAGCATTCACGATGACAATAGGTCCCCCACTAGCAGCGCGTTGGAGATCTGAGAAAAGGGTAGGGAGAAGGAATCGAGAGAGATTGGGTAACTCGCGAATCTTGGACACTACATTTCGCAACCCCACGTTGAGACGGCAGACTCGATCATGCTGGTCTGCAGCAGACGAGTGGATGGCGATACGAATGAGTGAAGTCAGACGTGTGAACTCATTTGCTAACGCTTTTCCCGCTGGGCCGGATGCAACGACATCGTCGAGCGGGGAACGGAGACGAGAGAGCTGACTCCAGAAAACACCACGGCCTTGTTCAAGAAGCTCGACTGCTTTCATGGGAGACTGCATACGAAGACAAGCTGAAAATGCATCTACTCCAAGCGATGATGCAAGTGACTTGAGGACAGCAAGGTGTTGAGGTAATGCAGGAAGAGCGGCCAAATGTTCAGCAAGTAATCGAAGAGCTGTTTGATATGCAAGAAGGGTGATAGGGTGGTGGCGTTCTTCGGCCGCATTAACCCATGCTTTTACAGCGGACAAGTCAGAAAAGGTTGCTTGCGACACATGCTGCAGCTCAGAAAAGAGACTGAGAGGCTGTTCCCTATCTTCTTCCTGCGCCAGCTTCGTGAACCGAATGGAATGAAAACGTGCAAGGTCAGACAAAACCCTCGACCGGTCCAGATGTCCTGGGGGGCATAGCGAAAGAGCATCTCGAGCTAAAACGATGGCCTCGTTCAGATCATCAATCTCCTCAAGGTGACTATACCGATGGATGAGATGATTCGCAAGGTCACTCAGAGATGATGACCGGCCTGGATGTCCAGGTGGGCGTAGCAAGAGAGCATCTCGGGTGAGAACAATGGCCTCGTTCAGATCATCAATGCCTCCGAGGTGCCGGTACCGAGAGGCAAGATGAGCTCCAAGTTCGCTCAATGACATTGATCGTTCTGGATGTCCTGGTGGGCGTAGCACGAGAGCATCTCGGATAAGAGCGATGGCCTCGTTCAGATCATCAATCCCTCCAGGCTGTTGGTAGCGAATGACAAGATGAGCTCCAAGGTTGTCCAAAGACTTTGACCTGCCTGGATGTCCTGGTGTGGATAGCGAGATAGCATCTCGGGTGAGAACGATGGCCTCGTTTAGATCATCAATCCCTCCAAGCTGCCGGTACCGAGAGGCGAGACAAGCTCCAAGGTTGCTCAAAGACGTTAATCGCTCTGGATGTCCTAGTGGACGTAGCAAGAGATGCAACGTTCACGCGAATCGAAGGAGAGGATTCTTGCATTTCAAATGTTGCTGACGGGCTGCGGAAGAACGAATGGGTGCACTTTGCCCGTCATGGCATTGCCAAACAGAAGGAGCCGTTCCAATCCGCATTCGCTCTTTGGGATGGAAGGTTTACAATCCAGGATATCATGCGATTAAACTTGGAGAACCCGGAATTTGCATACTTGTCCGCTTGCCATACGACCGTTGGAGACGAAGAGAGTCCGGACGAGGCGATACATCTTGCATCCGCGATGCAGTTTGCTGGATTTCGTTCTGTGATCGGGACGATGTGGGCAGTGGACGATGCTTATACGAACAGGATTACATCCGAGTTTTACAAGCATATGCCAGACGATTCTGGGCATCTGGATCATACCCGTGCGGCGCGTGCGCTACGGAAGACGATGTTGTCAGTGGATATACCAATGGATCAACGAATTCTTTATATACATCTTGGTGCCTGATCTTGTACCCTCTAGCATGCTTTTTGTTTTGCTTTCCATTATATATAGGCCACCTCCACTCAGTATTTACCCCACACCAACGGAAATGTATTTACCATTCATCCTGGCTTGTCTCGCTTTTTCACCAAGCTCATCTATGAGAGATGTAACATGTAATGCTTGATCGATTTGCCGTCCTGCAGTGTTTCCAGCAAACGACCAAATACCTAGCAAAACAAAGGTGCACGCAGTTGACTGCTGGACATACGCATTAGATCCTTGCTAGGAGTTACCGGGCTCGGGGACTCTCATATTGCCTCCACCCTGCGTATCGCAACAGCGCGATGCACACCACAGCGACGAGGTACATTGCTACCCTCGAATAGCCGATGCACAAAGAGTGACATCCCGCCCGACAAGGGCACAATTATACCACCTCTAACCAAAGGATGAGCACAAGCGACGAGATACACAAGCGGACACGTACATGCGATCCCGCAAGCCATTCCCGCCACCCTGGTCCCAAAATCGCCGGGGGTCCACCTGTCCAAATACACTAACGTCGCCGCACGACAACGCCTCGACTCACCTGTACAATACCGCATATATTGTCTACCCTCCAAATTCAAAATTGCATTCTCATGCAAGGCCGTCAAATGGGACCTACTGTAACGGCCAGACTGACCCGACTGAGCTGCTACGGATAAAGAACGGACTCTGTGCAAGCTCAAAGAGCGCGTAGAAGACGTGCGTCATGCGTGTGACATTCCCCGAGGGAGCGGCCGTCAGTCCAGAGAAACACGGTGTGATGAGAGAGATGACGCGTACGCACGCACGCACCCAGGGTGAAAATAACTACGTCCTATAAATTATCCTCCAGAGACCGGCTCGCCTCCGTCTCGAGCAATACAGGTGTACGTTGTGCACACGTCAGCCCCACCTGGTGAGCGAGAACGCACTAAGCGACCCCTCCGAGCCTGATGTTGAGCTGGGTCAACACGCTCGACCCACGGATTGCGACGCGTGCCGCTTGATCTCGTCGTGCTGCGCGTGCGGCTGAGAGGACGACGGTGAGTCGAGGGTGGCCGTGCTTGGCCATCCGCGGGAGGGTCCATGAACGCGTTCGGTGCATCATCCGTCGATTGGTAGTCTTGACATCGACTCGCGAGGTGTCTGAAACGATGGATGGAAAGAATATAAAGAGGGTAGTCACTGGGCACTCTTTTTTCGGATTTTCCTTGGGCCAGTGGGCATGGGACCCTAGACAAGACGTAGACGATCTGAAAGTAAAAGAAACTTACGACGCCGAATATTACGCGAGACGTTCATCTCGGTCTATATCATTACCATAGGGGGGTCTCTTTTCCAGAAATCCAAATGACCTGAATCACTGTGAGCTTGCCGCCTTGTGACTTGCTTGTGACTCTTTCGAAACATTCGTCTACTGACACTCTCACATCTACATACTTTAGTCCAAGACTGCTCGTGACAGTCAGCTAAGCTCGGTTAACGCTAACCGTTCCACTGAAGCTAGGCATATGTACTCGGCAGGCCAAGCCCACCCTAATCAGTCCCAATGCACCCGCGATACACAGTATTGCACGTGTGGAATCCACGAGGATGTTTCAGTATCCCTGGACCCGCCGTCGTATCAGTAGTATGTCGTTTCCTTTCACACCATGCCACTAGTCAATACACCCCCTGCCAAGTCGACCTCATATCGACTGTTGTCTGTGTCAGCACCATCAGACTTGTGTCCAAGTCAACAAGAATCCAAGATGCCCGCGGGAATGGTTTAGTCGGCCATGTTGGCAAGCATCCTCGTTTGAACCGTATGTACAGAAGCATGTCTCAAAGTTGTTCAATCGCTAACGAGATTTGAAAAGAAATCTATCCCAAGTAATCAGAGGTAGACTCGTGACCACCCCGTCTCGACGGCTGTTTGCCTCATAGACAGACTATTAAAATATATCTGGCCTGGTTTAGCAATGTTACGCTTTCCCTCTACTGCCATCGCGCGGCTGACCTGAATCATGCATCATCGAGTCAGTGTCGCACATGAAAGTCAGCATTCTCTACAGTCTCCTCTGAGGGCGAAACCCTTTTCTAATCGTCGCCATGGATCGTGGCGCGTAGTTTCTACTCCCATGCTATACTATTCTAGTGCAATGAATCATATACATATCTTATCGTGTACAAACCACCTAGTCGCTTCCACTTTCGGTTTTTGAGCAGGCACAGGCGCCATATGAGTATGACTCACTCATACCCAATGCACGCTTCTACTTGCTAGCAACCCAAAGTATGAAACAGACCACTGCCATAGTAGTCAGCGGCTCGTGTTGATTGGCGTAACACAGCTCAGCAAGAGACCCAGACATTAGTGAGTTCCAGCCTGTACCCATTTGAACCCAGGGGAGACAGGTTTTCCCAGCACTCTGGTCTAACTCAAATATTACTGTCCAACCTACATTGATTGTATAGTTTTTTCCACGTGTACTCTAGTCTGTATTCCTCTAAATCGCAACAGAAAGTCACGGATTGTGTCCAGCGCCGATCATTGGTGCAGCAAGTACCGGTGGTGATTAACTGCTCGTTTGAGCAGAAGACAGCAATCGAGCTTGGATATACGGCTAGTAGTACTGTTACTCTCACGTCGGCCGGATGCAAGTGCGGATGATTCAGGTACTTTGCATCACATTAATCCTCTCGAGTGCTATTTACAAGACCTCTCCATCGTGCTTTAGGACCTCATGAATCTTGTGGTGTATTCCGACGCACGGCAAATTTTTCGGATGTGCCGATCCGGTTCGTGCTGCGGTTGCTCCTCCTCGGTGTTCAGCCAAATCCCAAACACGATAAATATTCATCAATTTATGATGTATCAGTCACGATTGTTGGGATGTCCTCTCGCAAGCTTCTCACTCAAACAATTCTTCTGTTGTTATTGATTCCCCTTGTGGTTGCTAGGTGCATCCTGTCTACCGCACCACCAGATCATTTATAATGAAACGCATAGCTCATAGACCACCACCAGCATTGTGATGCATCCGCTCCTTTGTCTCATTCCACTCCTTACTCTCACGGAGGCAGTCCCGCAAGCGGTGACCTCGAGGTGTACCAGCGAGATTTCATCGCTGGACGATGTGAGCAATGCGGTCAAGTGTACGACCGTCAACATCAATGGATTCACTGTGCCAGCTGGAAAAACTCTCAGCCTTGATCTGCTTCAGGGCACTACTGTTAATCTTTGTGAGTCGTCCCTCGCAATGCGTTTGTGTTGGACTGAATGGGTCTGGGACCGTTAGTGGGGGATATCCTGTTTGGGAATGAAAGCTGGTCTGGGCCTTTGTTGGAAGTCACGTACGTCGAGTTCAGCTTATTGAATGAAAGCTTGATCACTCAACTTGTAATTTTCTTTGATAGAGGGGAAGATATCCAGTGTGAGTCTGATTCCAAGTACTTTTTCAATCAATAACGGAAATTCAGTCAATGGAAATGGGCATACCTTGGATGGCGGAGGATCCTTCTACTGGGTGAGTGTCACCGTGGTAATTTGTGCGCTTGAACGATGACTGTCATTATAGGACGGCCAGGGATCCGCGGGCGCCACCCCTAAGCCTCAACCCATGATGAAGTAGGGTGTACTTTATCGAGATCGTGTCATTATTAACGTGATTTATACTAGCATCATGATGTCTGGAACGTTGAATGTACGTGGCTTCCTGCTTTATGGATTGTATGATAAATGAGTTCGTTGTAGGATGTTCAGATCCGGGATTGCCCAGCACGCTGCGTAGCCATAAGCAACCCTAAGCCGATAGTCGTCAGCAGCATTGCTATTGATAATTGTGAGACATTCGTATCTCCCCTGACAAGTACTTGCTCAATATCTGGATGCGCAGCTGAAGGAAACTACCCCAATGACAAGAGCAATGGCCTCCCTGCTGGTAATTGGCACGCAATGTTCAAGGAGGGTTCTAGAGCATAAATTTGACTTACAGGGAGAAACACTGATGGCTTCGACGTCGCTGGAGACAACGTTATTATTGAGAACAGGTAACGATCCATGTCTGCCCCGTTTTCATACGGCACTAACATGGAGGACGCATAGCATTGTGATAAACCAGGTACTCGCAGATATCGAATTGGTTGTGAATCTGTTCATTGATCTTGTGTTCAGGATGATTGCGTTGCCATCAATTGCGGGAAGAACATTGTATTCCAGGATAATCGTTGCGAATTCGGTCATGGCATATCGATTGTAGGTGATCCTTGTAAATTAACCAAGTGCATAGATTTTTATTGCACCAAACCACAGGGCTCAATCCCGTCTGATACCACCGTCGAGGGTGTCACCATCACAGGCAACACAGTTATTAATAGGTACTGCATTTCTGACTGTTTGCATCACTCATCTTACATGAACGGTACCTAGTCAACAAGCCTTCCGCATCAAGACCCGCAAAGATGCAACTAACAGTCGTGTATCTAATGTTACCTATTCGGTATGGATGCCTGTCGAATCTACCCCGAGGTCGCGCTCACTGTGCATCGCTAGAACAACCTCGCAAGAAACTGTAGTGAATTTGGTGTAGTAATCACTCAGAGCTACCCGGATAGCCTAGGGACGCCGGGGAACGGTGTCACCATATCTGTGCGTAGCTTTGTGGACCACGAAGTAAGTGCTGATTAATCGTCACTGATAGGACATCAAGTTCCAGTCAGGCACGACCGAGGTGGAGGTGGCTGAAGATGCTTACAACATTGCAATCGACTGCGGTAATGGTTCTTGTGAAGGCATGTTCTCATTCGCTTTAGCCTCTGTAGAAATGACCCATGATTTCGGCAGGGACATGGGACTTGTCAGACTTGAAAGTGGACGGCGGGAAGGCCGGCCCGATCGCGAACGAGCCGGATATCACTGGTTATGATCTATGGTTTTGATTTTCTTTGAGAATCGTCCATTTGCGAGAATGGTCGCGTTTCCCTTTATATAAACAGGCGGATTGATTCCCCTAAATACCCAAGTCGCTTTCTATTCGTCCGAGCTGGTCTCCGACGCGTCTTTACAGGCTCTTGCGAATATCCAGTTTCTACCTGGTCAACATCGTCATCGCGCACCTTTGATAATTGCGCAGAATCAACACATTTCGACGTGGATGACTGGGCATTTCGTACAAACGACCGATCGATTTCCCTGGTTTCACCTTCCAACTTCCGAGCCTTAAAGCAGATGTCGTGATAATGTCTAGGCGGATCACAACAGACTGGCCGCGTCCTTAATCAAGGTGGTCATGCAATCAATTTCTTCCTGCCCTTCATGCTCTGCCTTGGGCACACCATGACTTATGTAGCTGCTGAGCCCCCGGTTGATAACCTGTCTGCGATGCTGGTCGGCGTTACGCTCCTCGCGCCGATGAGCTGGTCAGCCGTGCATACCACAGACGGACAAACCAACGCTGTGGCACCTGCACGGGGAACACTGGCACCGCGAGTCTTAGTGCTCAGGTAGCGCATGGCGTGACGTCGCTGGACTCCAACTCATACGCATTGTGGCGCACACTTGACGACAAGTAATACATCGCTCCAACCCTATTGCACATTTGCCTGCTGCGTTAGTCGGGACTCGAGAGATGAAGTCGATTTGCAAAATATCCCATCTTCGAGATAAACACGAGCATTCAGTACCACTGCATTTAAGCGGAATGATGGGAGGAAGATGGACTGAGACCTTTCCAGGGCTTTTCCGACGAGGACGAGGACGATGACTGCAAAATGATAACTGAGCATTACGAAAACGACACTTGAATCCACCCACTGTCAACGTTGATCAGTTGCATTGGCAATGGAATGATTTCGTCACTCACCATCAGCGTCAGATCCGTGACTGGAAGCAACGTCATCAACCCCAGCAGCATGCTGATAGTCGGACTCGCTAGCATGGGCCTGCTCCTGCAAGTTCATACTAGGGATTAGTCGGAGTACAAATACAAAAGGGAACAGCACGGACGCTATCAGCGTTGGAAGTCTCTGGAGCAGGAGCACGGCTAGAACTAGCGACCTCGGTTTTCGGTAATGACTCCCACTCGGAAGAACTTTGATCGGACTTGGGTGATGATTTCCCAGGAAGAGCGTAGGCTGAAGCAGGCGGTGCTCTCCAAGGAATACTGTGGTCAGAAACAGGCGATAATCTCCAAGGACTACTACTAGACGAAGGCGATGCATCTGACTCATGACTAGAAGCAATGGCACTGAATACCAGAATTCGATGGAATGGGATGCTAGTTGTGCCTCACCCACAGCAACTCTTTATTAAATCAAGAAGGCCTCTCCTGGTCATACGGGAAGATAAACCAGGAGAGTTGTTTGCCTCGCTCTTCTCGCGAGCCGGATATCTATCCGCAAGATAATCATTTTTCATCAGCTGCTATACTCGAAATATCGATTGGTTGAACCTATCTCACTTGTTTTCATCTATGTCGTTCGGGAATGGCCCGGGTGTGCCCGGGTACCTAGCACATGTGGTTAGCACGCATCGGAAACCGGTGTTTCACACTCACGCAAGGAATGTACCAGGTAATCCATTGGTTGGAGGAGGATCGTTGGGTCGAACGTCCCTCCGTGCGGGTACGGGTGCAGACATGGCGGAAGAGACAACCAAAGACACAAAGAACACCGAAGGGAAACGCATCATGGAGGACGGTTTTAATCGATAGATGAAACCAAAGAGTAGCCAGGCCGTCAACGGCAAGCTGAGGGTCGGGGATGTTAAAAGCAACAGGGCTTATAATTAAACGTGAGCGGGTCGATACGAAATATGGACCTGCACTTACTAGCCAGTACCGGTGAGCCACGAAGCAAAGGAAGGTGACTATGGAAACGAGAACGAAAGAGAGAGATTTATACGTCCTCCAGCGAAACACATGTAAGAAACAGCTAGTTTGGGGCTTCCTCAATACGGTGTTTAGTTAATCGACTACGCAGACCCGCATCCACATTTGAATCCGAGATCGCCGACGTGTTTCCCGGTCGAAATGAGATGAGGATACGGGTTTCGGATGTGTCTCACTAATAGCGACTATACCTGGCTTCAGTTATCGAGTAGAGTGGTGGGTAGTCCTACCGGGAAAACCCGAGAACATTCCAGAGTCAGTGAGCTGTACATGTCTGAGGGACATCTGAGTTCAGGGAACTTGGCCTCGGAGTGTTTCCGTTACGTAAACGATAACTTGATTCAGCTCAAGTCGCTTTTTTTTTTTTTTTTTTTTCACTCGAGTTGGTCTGTGACGCGTCCCTAGATCATGCCAGGCTCCGATTGCGAACATGCAGACTCTACCTGGTCGAGATCGTCATCGGGCACCTCCGAAAGTCGCGATTTATCAAATTTTGACATGGCCGACTGGGCATTTCGTACGAACGACCGAAACGACTTCTTTGGGTTCGCCTTTCAACTTCCAAGTATCGAAGCGGATGTCGCGATACAATCTCCGAGACAACGTCTAGGTGGGTCACAGCATCCATGCGCGGCGACCATGCCGAGGGACAATCGGTGGACCGGAGAATGGGAATCCCCCGGCCCGACGCCCCCTCCGGCTTCGTCTTCGCTCACTCTCGACCTCTCGCCAGCCCCGACGCATGCCCTGGTCTTGGGTCGACCATTGTCTGTGCACCAGTGTGGTGGTGAACAATCACGGGTCAAAGCGCTATTTAACAACTGGGTGGACTCGAGTGCAACCATCTTTTCTACCACTACCTCCATGCCTCAAACCCTCAACCTCCAAGCACAAGAGGCGTCCTCCTCTCGGACCACCCTGTCTTCTGGTCCACATCATCTGGAAAATACATTCAAAAGTGGCTCCTCGATGCTGGCTTGCAGTGCCACCCATGGATTATCCGACGAGTGTCTGTCCACGATGAGCAAACGAACAGTCGCACACGGTATATGCGCACCGACAACTCGAGTACCCATCGAAGCAACGAGTGATCTAACCAAAACCAACCAGACCAAGGGGGGGCCAGGTTGTCTTTCTCGCAGGGGAGCCTTGGTATCCGGTCCTACTATGCTCGACCTATCGACGTCGGACCCATTGGAACCGGAGACTAACAAGGATCGGCCCTGCGATGACACAACCACCAGCAGAGAGACGAAAGAGAAGAGCGATGTTGACTCTAAACTACCTGATCGTGGAGCGTCTGTCATCTCTGTCACCCGTCTGGCCCAGACCGAGCCTGATGGTCGCTTGAAACGGCAGCGCTCCTCCATCGATTGTCCCCCCAAATCCAAAAAATTGAAACTCGAACGAACCCTGTCGCATATTTCGAGTGCCGCAGACTCAGATATGGAGCTAAAATATCAAGCAATGGGGCCCGCAAGCCTACGACGCGCCGAATCGCTGAGATCCGACGTCTCTGAATGCTCAAACAAGTCAACGGTACACGCATGCACACAAGTCACGTACCAATGTGCTTATATGCCTCCACAGGATTCGCTTTTCTACCCATCCCCACTGAGCTCGCTGGGTTCTCGATCCCGTGCGGATAAGGATTATCCACCGACGGTTCCGAACACCCCGTTGCCCAATTCCGTGGACTATGCCAGGTCGAAAGCGAACCCGATGGTGCGAACGATCAGGTACTACCATCGACGATCCTTGGAGGTCCATCCGGTTCCCCCGGTCCCGATCATTGCACCGCCTGAAGATTTTCCACCCATTGCTGTCCGTTGCAGCGAAGACTATGCCGTTGATAGGATTAAGGCACTCCTTCAGAGAGAACGCAGCGAACGCGAACGCGACGGTCTCGATGGTTGCGATCGGAAGCGCACAGCACGATTGAGAGAAATGTGCGTGACTGAAGCAGCCTATTCGCGGCGAGACAGTGGAAACACCTCGAACTCGAGCATTTGCCAGGGCCAATGGGAAGACATCAGCACGCTCTCCGCGACTGAGAGCCAGGAAACCACAGATTCGGCACCGGGAAGTGTTGTTGCCTATGAGCAGCATATGCTTGCGACCCGGGGCACCTGGTCTAACGCATTCGGCATCACAAACGACTTTCGGAAAGAGGTTACACGATGGATGCTTAAGGTACGGGAAGCGTCCGAGTGGATTGGCATGTCCTGATGACGATTTTGTGGTGTTAGAAACGCCCGAAAGATCCGCGCGAGCATCTAGAAGAATGTCAACATAAACGTCCCTGCGGTACTGATCTATATGACCAGCTGACCAACTCACCCCAGACGCGGTTCCATGCGGCACAGCTATTCCATAGATATTTTCTCCTCCCCGATAAGGTTGAACTGTGGAGAGAGACGTGTGTGCAAGACTGTTTTGAACAGGAATGTGAAGCGCAGGCGGAGGCTAACGGGAGGCGTGGGGTATGGGCTCTTGCTGTTGCATGCATTGCGTTGGCCGTCAAGGTACAGCTGAGCTTCTTTTCCGGTCGTAAACCCCACTCATCCACCGTTAGCTTCATCGTGATTCTTGGTCGCCACTCGAGTTGGTATCTGCTGCCGAGTTGATTGACTTGTCACCTTATTCGATGACCCATACCGCGTTTGAGGTGCGCATTTGATGGTTCTCATTGATCGAAAGTTGACTCTATGACCTGTAGCTCGCGCAACGCGATGTATTGTACACGTTCCAATTTTTGCTTGGAACTAGCACACCGCAAGATGTTTTGGACGAGCTGTGGAATGCATTGCCCACCCTACGTAAGGCAGTTGCCACGACACGAGACGGGTGGGCAGTTGTTCAAAGGGCGACTTGGGAGAGGTTGTTTGATTCGCTTTTGGGTGGGCATCCGGTTGCCATGCAAGTGTTCCGACGGCTAACGGTTGCCCAGAACCAGACATGCTTCAATACCCGGTCAGCTTGCTGACAGCGGCGGCGCTCGTAGAAGGCCTCGTGTGTGCTGTGGCGCGTGGCACGGAGGACGATGTTTGTCAATGCAACGCCTCGTGCGTGCCTACGGATTGTGAGTGTCTACGACGGTGTTCAGATATCATGAGTCCTCACCGCTTAGAAGTAAACAAGTTGGTGGGGAATGTTATTTTGGACATCCAAGATCTGCTTGAAGTTTCCAATGTGAGTTGCGTTGTCTTTCTGCAAACACTGGCTGATCCGGGATGAGCTGTAGATGGAGCTGGATGAGTGCAGAAAGTGGATGAGCCACTTTGGAAAGTAGCTCCCTTTGTTCACCGGGACGTATTTTTCCTTAATTGTACATGTGATTGTGCCAATGACGTCACTACAATTGTATGGTAAAATGGGCATGACAGACTCAAACAAGATGAACAAGGGAGAAGAGGTGTCGTGCGTAGTCTGGATGTTATGCACGCGACTCGGTTGGCTGGTTGACGGCTGCAATGCATCATTAAAGACAGTACTGACATCGCCATCAATTCTTTTACTTGGTAACCCGCACCAGCAAACAGGACCACTGATGCAACGACAAGACATAACTCTGACCTTGACAACGACATGCTCCCGTTCGCCTAACTCGTACCCGGGTTGGTGCAACGCACCACTCACCAAGCTCATTCTTACAAAAAGGGGACATGGGGTTTCGACGTGATTTAGCGACCACACGTCCACCAATCAATATGTCAAAAAGCTGTCCAACCAATCTAAAATAGTTAGTGGAAACACTAATGTCGCTCAAGGATCCATCCCCTAACCGTCCGAATTTAACAATGCCAGGTACCGCGAATGAACAAGCCAGATTTCGTGACCATATCAACCACGTACCGTCCTCGCGCGCGAAGAAGCTCTTGCATCCGGCGTCTTTTCAGTGGAACGGGATGGGGTGGGAACATGACCCCCCTCGGCTTGCTTGGATGCGTCGTGTCCCGAGTTCGAGGTATGATTGACATGGCTAGGTACATAGCACGCTCGTCTCACAATACTTGTCTCAGGATACCGAAAGTGCGTGTCCTGTGGCGTCACATCCACTTACTCTACTGGTGAAGCGGATCGTAGCGCTGATGTGCTCACCCCGTCCAGATGGACAGACAGATATCTGAGTTGGGGAGGACGTATCGGGAGCTTGTCTGTCGGATTCGAGGTTCTGTACACTCATGGTGGCATAGCTGGGCGTTGCCCAAGGCAAAAGTGGCATCATGACGGACACCTGTAGTGTAGAACAATTGAACCCCATACGTACTTTGCGTCCTAGTAAGTCAGCCCACCCAAAGCCCAAAGAAGGGAAAGTGAAAAGGCACTTTGTATGTCGTGAGGGGATCAAGCCATGGCTTGTCAGTGGTATGTTGTCGAGTCCTGATCAGGGTAGTCCTGCAGCTCAGTCTCCTCCCGCCCCGAGTCACACTCTGCCTCGGGCAAGCCATAACTTACTAAGCTGCTGAGTTCCCAGCTGATAACCTGTCTGCGATGCTGGTCGGCGTTGCGTTCCTCGCGCTGACAAACTAGCTAGATGTGCATACCACAGACTAGTAAACCAGCGCTGTACCATGTGCACGGGGAGCAGCACCGCGAGTCTATAGTAGCCGGATAGCGCATAGCCTGCCGAGTGCGTTACATCGCTAGACTCGCACTGTACCGCACATTTGACTACATCGTTCCAACCTTATTGGATTAATGCTTGCTACTTCGGTTAAGAGATAAACTCGACCTGCAGGATGATCTCGCCCCTGGGCCATCTTCGAGTTCATGGCAAACATAAGAATTCCCCACTGCACCTAAGCTTTTGAGTGTACGGAAGAAGGTGGACTGAGACCTTTCCAGGGCCCTTCTGAGGATGTCTGCAAATTGATAATAAAGGAAAGCATCGAGCGTTATGACGACAACATGCGAATCGACTCACTGCCGACATCAATAAGTTGCACTGACAATGGGATTATTTCGCCACTCACCGTCAGAATCGGATGCGTAACCGGCATTTTTCTTCAATTGACGCATGGCATCCGTTATAGCAGAATTTCCGGCGGCAACTTTATCAATTCCAGAATCATCCTGATAGTTGGACTCGCTGGCATGGGCCTGCTCCTGCAGATTAATACTAGGAATTAGTCGGAGCAGGAATGCAACGTGGAACAACACGGACGCTATCAGCATTGGAGGTGCCGGGAGCAGGAGCACGGCTGGAGCTAGCGACCTCAGTTTTTGGTGGTGAATGATTGGACTCGGGTGATGATTTCCCAGGAATAGCAGAGGCAGAGGCAGGCGGTGCTCTCCAAGGACTACTACCATACTTAGAAGAAGACGATCCATCCGAAAGACTAGAAGCAACGGCACTGAATCTCAGGATTTGATAGAATTAGATGTTGGCTCGAATGTGCCTTACCCACAGCAACTCTTAAATAGATCAGCCAGGCCCCTTCTGGTCACTGTAAAAGATGGCCCGGAAGGGCCGATTGCTTCACTCTTCTCGTGAGCCAGATATCTATCCGCACGATAAGTATCGAATGTCATATCAGAAATATCGACTGGTCAAGTACGTAGGTCTCACCGATCCACCCTTACGTCGTTCTGGAATGGCCCGGACGTGCCCGGGTCCCTAGTAAACACGATTAGAGCCCATTAGAAACCGGTGTTTCACACTCACGCAAGGAATGTACCAGACAGTCCATTGGTTGGAGGAGGATCATAAGGTCGAACGTCCCTTCGTGCGAGTACGGGTGCGGACATGGCGGAAGAGACAACTAAAGCTACAACGAACACGGAAGGGAAATGCATCAAAGAGAACGGCTATGGTTGATAGATGAACGAAACGGTAGCCAGGCCGTCAACGGCAAGCTGAGGGTTGGGAAGCTAGATAAAACAAGGCTAATAGATGTAAACTGTGAGTGGGTCGATACGAAATATGTGACTACACTCACTAACCAGTACCTGTGAGCCACGGGAAGTAAAGGAAGATGACCGCGGAAACGAGAGCGAAGGGCAGAGATCTATACGTCCTGAAACACATGTAAGAAGCATCCTTGCTTGGGATCCTCTGCAACATGGTGTTTGGTTAATCAACCGCGTAGACCCGCGTCCACGTTGAATCTGAAACTGCTGACATGTTTCCCAGTCAAAACCAGAGCATAACGAGATGAGGATCTGAGTTTCGGATTTGTCCCACGAACAGTGATTATACCTGACCTCAGTTATCAAGTAGATGGTGGGCAGTCCTACCGATCAGACCCGAGAATATTCCAGACTCAGTGTTGTATACGTGTCTCGCCCTGAATGACATAATTTCGGCAGCTTCTAATCTCATGGAGAGATCTGGGTTATCTAGCTGCCAGTGGCAAATGTCCAGAACTTGGGCATCGCGTTTCCCTCAAGTAAACGGTGACTTGATTCCCTTCCTCAAGTCGCTTTTTCTTCCTCCGAGTTGATCTCTGACGCGTCTTTGCAGGCCCTTGCGGATGTCCAGGTTCTACCTGGTCAACATCGTCATCGAGCACCTTTGAAAATCGTGCAAAATCAGCAAACTTCGAAATGGACGACTGCCGCATTTCGTACAAACGACCAAATCGACTTCTTTGGGTTCGCCTTTCAACTTCCGAGCCTTGAAGCAGATGACGAGATAATGTCCAGGTGGGTCGCAGCAGAGTCGTCGAGTCCTTGATCAAGGTAGGCCTGCAATCAATCTCTTCCCGTTCCTCACGCCCCGCTTCGGGTACGCCGTAACTTACCTGCTGAGTCCCAAGATGATAACCTGTCTGCGATGGCGATCGGCGTTGCACTCGTCGTGCTGATATATTAGCTAAATACGCACACCACAGACGGGGAAACCAGTGCTGCACCATCCGCACGGGGAGTAGCACCGGAAGTCTATAGTGGCTAGATGGCGCATGGCGTGCCGAGTGCGTTATGTCACTGGACTCAATCTCATATGCATTGTATCGCACGTTTGACGACAGGTAACACATCATTCCAACCATATTGCACAATTGCCTGCCGGTGTCGAGACTAAAGAGATAAAGTTGACCTGCAAAATATCCCATCTTCGAGATATACATGAGCATCTAGCGCTACTGCACCTAAGTCGAGTGTTGGGAGGAAGAAGAGCTGAGACCTTTCCAGGGCTTTTCCGGGGACGATGACTGCAAGTTGATAATTGAGCATCACGAAAACAACGTTTTAATCGACTCACTGTCAACATTGATCAGTTGCATTGACAATGGGATTATTTTGTCACTCACCCTCAGAGTCAGAAGTTGCGTAACCTGATCCTTTCCTCACATGAGACAAGGCATCCATTAGAGCGGAATTCGTTTTAGCAGCTTTATCAAGCCCAGCAGCATGCTGATAGTTGGACTCGCTGGCGTGAGCCTGCTCCTGTAAGTTAAGTCAATATTAAGGATTAGTTGGAGTAGGAATGCAATATGGAGCAGTACGGACACTATCAGCGTTGGAAGTGCCGGGAGCAGGAGTACGGCTAGAACTAACGACCGCGGGTTGTGGTGGTGGGTCAGGTAATGACTTAGATAGACTACCATGGCTAGAGGAGAATGATGATTCTGGAGAAGCACCGTGGCTAGAAGAGGTCGACGATTCTGCGGGAACACCTTGGTTAGGAGGGGGCGATGATCTTTCAGGAACACCTTGGTTAGAAGGTGGCGCAGGGCCAGAAGGGGACGCAGGGCTAGAAGGGGCCGATGATTTCTCGGCAGAACCTCTAGAAGCAGCAACACTAAATGCCAGCGTTCGATCGAATTAGGTGCTAAATGTGCCTCACCTACAGCAACTCTTAAACATACTACCAAGGCCCCTTCTAGTCACGGGGTAAGATGACTCAGGAGGACTGTTTTCATTACTCTTCTCGTGAGCCAGAGATCTATCCACAAGATCATCAATATTAATCATTATCCATCAACTGTCACATCCGAAATGTCGACATGTCAAATGGATCTCACCGATTTTCCTCTATGTCATTCGAAAATGGCTCGGATGTGCCCGTGTTCCTAGTACATGTGGTTGGCACTCATCAGAAACTAATATTTCACACGTACGGATGTGCTGCGAAGAATGTATCTGGCAAACCATTGCTTGGAGGAGGATCATTAGGTCGAACGTCCCTCCGCGCAGGTGCGGGTGCGGACATGACGGAAGAAACAACTAAAGTTACGCAGAACACGGAAGGGAGACGCATCATAGAGAACGGGTAACGTTGACAGACGAACGAAGTAGTAGCCAGGCCGTCAACAGCAGGCTGAGGATTGGGAAGCTAAAACAAGGCTGACAAGAGTAAACTGTGAGCGGGTCGATACGAAATATGCGACTGCACTTACTAGCCAGTACCTGTGAACCACGGGAAGTAAAGGAAAATGACCATGGAAACGAGAGCGAAGGGCAGAGATTTATACGTCCTGAAACAACATCAGCGAGATGATTGGCTGTTGCCGAGGTCCTGACTGATCCTGACCCGTCATGCTGATGAACAACTGAAAGGTTTAATTGATCGATTGACCAGACCTGCGTTCACATTGAATCTGAAACTCCAACTGACATGTTGCCCAGTCATAATTAGAAGGGGACAGGTTTCAGATTTCAACCGGTTATCTAATGGAGTGGTGAGTTTGCCTACCGGTCAAACCCGAGAATATTCCAGACACAGAAGCTGTCAGAGCGGAAATCTCGCAGAGTTTTGTTCGACCCTGCGGGATAAATTCGGAGGAGATCGTGCGCAATTCTTCACTATCTCACAAGGTTACTCATCCACGTACTCCGTCGAATTACTCGATGCCGTGGCGCTCTGAGGCAGCGTGCCCGAATTCGTAAGTACAGACGTTGAGCACTATGTTGGGAATTAGAAAGGTAGGCGATTCCTCAAACCCGATAAAAATCCAGTGATCAACGTCCAAACATTCAAATCCCGTTTCGCCGTACCTAGGAAACCGCTAGACCACACCCATCACGTCCGATCAAGCGCAGCCGAATTCGGGGCAAAACGGTTCTGTGTGGGTACAAACGCCTCGCTCTCATGTGAAATTTGGTTCCATTCACGGCTCCACTAACCGCTCTATGCGCTACTGTCGCGTCAAGAGCATGTTCTCCTTGGGGATCCGGGGTGCGACCCACAGATAGGAGACAGGCCAGTGTTCTGCCAGTCAGTGTCCACAAATCTTGGGAGTCAATGAATGTTCACTGGGTCTTCCAAACAACGTGCTACGCATTACCGCTCGAGTTCAGCTCATGGGAAGGTTCATTGCCGTGCTCTCTAGATGTTCATTCACCACGCGTCAAAGCGCTGGTTGACGACCAGGTGGACTCGAGCAGGTCCAACTCCCAACCTCCATGCACAAGAAGCATCCTCTTGGACCACACTGCCTCCTACTCCCTATCGCCATGTAAACACCATCAAAAGTGGCTCCTCGATGTCGGCTTGCAGTGGCACCCATGGATTACGCCACGAGCGTCTGTCCACGATGAACAAACGAACAATCGTACCTGGGCACGGTATATGTGCATCGACAATCAAACATCCATTGAAGCGACGAGTAATGCAATTAAACCACGAGACCAACGGGGGCTCCGCTCGGGGAGGGCCGGGTCGTCTTTCTCGCAAGAGGGGCCTTGGTATCTGGTCTTACCATGCTCGACCTATCGATGTTGGACGCATTGGAACCTTGTGGCGTTAACAAGGATCTGCTCTGCGTTTCCACGACCACCAGCGGAGACAAAAGACAATAGCGATGTTGGCCCCAAACTACCTGATCGTGAAGTGTCTCTCATCTGTCATCCGCCTGGACGAGACCAAGCTCGATGGTCGCTTGAAGCGGCAGCGCTCCTCCCCGAATCCAAAAGGTTGGAACTGGAACGAACCTTTATCCCATATTTTGAGTGCCAAAGACGCGGCTATGGTCCTATGAAGCCCAAAGCAAGCAATGGAACCTGCAAGCCTTCGGCGCGCCGAGTCGCTGAGATCCGATGTCTCTGAATGCTCAAACAAGTCAATGGTACGTGCATGCAGACAAGTTGCCTCCCAATGCGCTTATACACCTCCACAGGATTCGCTTTTCTACCCATTCCCTCTGAGCTCACTGAGTCTCGATCCCGTGCGGACAAGGATTATCCGCCGACGGTTCCGAACACCCCGATGCCCGATTCCGTGGACTATTCCAGGTCGAAAGCGGACCCGATGGTGCGAACGATTCGTTACTGCCGTCGACAATCCGAATCGTCGCCCCTGAAGATCTTCTACCTACTACTGTCCGTTGCAGCGAAAGCTATGCCGTTGATAGGATCAAGACACTCCTCTAGAGAGAACGCAGTGAACCCTCGAAAGATCCAGTTCCCCGCGAGACACTGGAGGAATGCCGAGATCAACGTTCCCTCAATACCGATTTATATGACCAGTTGATTAACTTGCCCTAGACGCGACACAATTATTCCATATATGTTTTCTCGTTCCCGACAGGGTTGAATTGTGGGGAGACCTGTCTGCATGGCTTTTTCAACGGGCATTGTGTGAAGCGCTAGAGGGGATTAACGGGAGCCTGGAGTATGGGTTCTCGCATGTATTACAATGGCTGACAAGGTACAGACAAGCTTGTTTTCGGTTGGGGACCCCACTCATTCACCGTTAGCTTCGTCGTGATTCTTGGTCACCATTGTTTAGTATCTGTTGCCGAGTTGATTGACGTGTTACCTTTGATGACCCATAACACGGTCGCCCAGAACCAGATATGCCCGGTCAGCTTGCTGACAGCGGTGGCGCTCGTGAACGGCCTTGTGTGTGCGGTGGTCCATGGCACGGAAGACGATATTTGCCAATCCAAGGCCTCCTGCGTGCCTATGGATCGTGCGTGTGTCTGCGACGATGTTGAGATATCATTGTCGCAGACTCACCGTTCGGAAGCAAACCAGTTGGTGGAGAATATCATTTTGGACATCCAAGATTCCAATGTGAAATACCTTGTCTTTCTGCCAATGTTGGGTGACAGGATGAGTTGCAGATGGAACTGGACGTGTAGACGGTGGATGTGATATTATTATTTTCCTTATATGTAAATGTGACGTTGTCGCAATTGAATTGCTGGGAGGCTTGTGCCGCGAAGAAGCTGGAAAAAGAAGAGGCGTTGTGCTTGGCTAGAAGGTGGAATCGGAATGGGGTCACTACGAATACTGTTGGAAAAGGGACCATATATTCTGACCGGTAGTCAGTAAATCCTCCCGTGAAGATGAGATTTACATCGTCTACAACGCACAAAACGAGGTTGTCAAAGAAAATGGCGGAAGCAAATTGTGTGTAAATTAAGTGCGTGGGAATAAATGGAATTTGGATGATCACTTGTGTTTTAGTGAGGTCGTTCTGTTCTTTCCTTGTTCTTGTTCTTGTTCTCTCTGTTACGACCCTCAGGACTTTGGACAACCACGACCGACTTGTCTCCAACTCTCGACACCTCTATTTCTTTTTTTCTACACTCATCTCAGCAAGCCGTCTATACCCGATACCATCATCCACCAACTAATACTTCATACGTTTGTTAAATCTGCAAAATTCTTCAACTGACCTCACCCTGTCCTGAAAAACATGGCCCCGGGATCTAAGACAGGTCCAGCGCTATTCCTTGGTCTCGAACTTGCTACCGATCAACTCCGCGCATCGATCGTCGACGAGAGCCTCGAGCTTGTGGGGGTCGAATGTGTAGATTTTGACTCAGAACTACCTGAATATCAGTGCGTATCTTGCCATCCATCTTCTCTCCAGCCCGTTCCTGCCGATCGCACTCTTTTTTACAATTTATACATCGACTAGTGCTGACTTCCGATCAGGACTCAGGGTGGTATATTCACAACCCCGGGAGATGCCTACACGACTCCAGTCGATATGTGGGTCAAGGCCCTCGGTGCGCGGAATCAAAATTTTCACAATACCAACGTTTTACTAATTTGGATTTTTTATAATTCCCTCGATCGTAACCTTATTCGGCACTTGCCCCGCTCCTCCCTTGCCCAAAGACTTTATCCTCGAAAAGCTTTCCAGAAACTACGACTTGACCAGAATAAAATCGATTGGTGGTTGTGCTCAGGTGCGTGTGACCGTTGCCCCATCTCGGGAATCCGATGCCATCGTTTACAGCACGCTGTCGTGTGGTGGAAGTCGACCCCCATCCCTTCGTTCCCCGCGTTGGACCCGCGCTTGCCGCTGCTCTCTCAGCTCCCACCAAACACCTTCTCGCTCGCGAATACACCGGTGGCACAGGACACGTCCGCACACACCCATGCCCTAGCGCTCGAAGCACTGCTCGGTGGTCCCGATATCATGGCCGCGCGCGTGGGCACCTGTGCCAATGCATCGATCCTCGCCGCTCAGCTCCTGCGCATCCGCGAGTCGTGGACGTCAGACGTGTGGGCGCGAACGGGCAAAGTGCAACTCGCGAGCACCTTTATTGCGAGCATGATCGTTGGCGAGTGGGTTGATATGGGCGAAGCTGAGGCATGTGCGACAGGTCTCTGGACGCATACGAGTGGTCAAGGTAATCCGTCCCAGGGACACTGGGACGAAGGTGTCCTCGAGATCGTTGGTGGCAGCAGAGAAGAGGGACGGAGGATCCGAGGATGGCTCGGCGAGGTTGACCTAGCAAGCGGGCGGAAGATTGCCAACGTGTCGCGGTACCTCTGCGAGAGATATGGGTTTGAAGCTGGTATGCGGCGATTCGTCTGTTGATCTCAGTTAACCATGTTCTGTTCAGATACTGTTGTCACGCCGTTTATATCTGATCATCTTTCTACATATCTTTCACTCTGCCCGTCCCCTGGAGATGCTGTGCTATCATTTGGACCCATGGACGCCCTCCTCACACCCGCTCAACACTATCACCCCACCCGTCTTTACAATTTATTTCCACACCCCGCACAGGACGCTGCGGAAAAGCGTAGATATATCGCTATGCTGACAAGCAGGTAGACCCATCGATTGCTTTGTTTCGTTTCACCTGACGTCCGCTCTAGAAATGCCGATGTTCCTCGTGCCTTGGTTCGAGATATGTACACCAAGAGCTGGAGTGCTTTCGATCGTTTGGTTGCAATCGTTCCTCCTGGTGGTTCCATTGGGTATGTAACCATTATCTGATAAATTAATATTCTGATCGGTACATACATAGGCTCGACGACAAGCTTTTCAGTTTTTGGCTACTGCAAGGCGACAGCTACCCACTATCGCAGGTCAAGGGGATCTACCGCTTTGAAATGGGCGTCAAAGTCAACGAATTCAGGGATCTTCGCGCCAATCCGCGTTGCCTTCTTGAAAGCCAAGTTCTCTCCTTCCGCGTCCGATGGTCCCGGATGATATCCACTGGTGTGCTCGGATCTAACGTGAATCGCAACCGTGGGAATGTACAAACCCCAGGACCAAGCCCCGTCGCGGCGTCGACGCCCAACAGCCGTGCCTCGAGTTTGGGGCTGTCGTTTGATCCATATGACCATTCTCCCTTGCCAGCGCGTATACTGGTCACCGGCGCGGCTGCGAATTTCCCTTCGGTTGCCAACCTAGCTGGAGATGTGTTCAACGCGCCAGTGTTTATGCCAAATACACAAGTAGACTCTGCACAAGTCGTCCCGCATCGTAACGCGCCGGCACCTGGGTTCCCGAGCCGAGCCTCCCTCGGCGGTGCCTACTTTGCACGCTGGATCTGGGGCAAGGAGCGTAGTTCCGCCAGTGGGGGGACAGGGATGGGTAGAGGTCTGGGTGGGTTCGAGGACGAGATACGGAGGCTGCATGGAAAGCGGTGGGTTGCATCTGGTGGCACGCCGCTGCGCACCAATGTCAACGGGCCATTGGCCGCGGGGGGTGGCAGCGGCGCCAACAGCGGCACGAGCACGCCGTTTGGCCACCCGCGGTCGAACCTGGGGGCGACGATCGTGGTCGAGGAGGAGGAGGAGGAGCTGGAGGAGCTGGAGCGCAGCGGGGTGCTGAGCGCGTCGGTGTTTGCGGGCGGGTTTGCAGATCGGGATTTGGGGAGAGATATTGGCCGGCTGCGGACGCTGACGGGGTCAACAGTCGACACGAGCACTAGCGCAAGCTCGGGCGTGGCTTCGACGGCGTTCACGACGCCTGACCTCGGGGGCAGTGCGAGTCCTGGAGCCAACGGGGGTGCGACGGCGCCGCAGACGACGAGCCTTACCCCTGTGACTGCGATGCCGACTGCGGATCCGGAGGCGCAGATTGGACTAGCCAAGGTAGCAGAGGCGGACGTGGACGCGTTCATGACTTATGCGGCCATCGTCCCCGAGTATTGCAGGTTAGAGAGTATGTTATTCAAGTCCCTCGTGTGATTCGATGCGCATGTCTTTTTTTTTACTTGATATCTTTTCTCTTTTTCCTAGTTTGCTCGTTTGGTGGGACTCAGTCACGTCGGTTGGAGATGACACTGGAGGCAGCGCGCGTTGAGGAGCGTAAAAGTAGAGCAATCTACCATCCACCATTTGTACTGGACATATAATACGATCACGTCAATACGCGGATAGGGGAGAATGACGTCAGCGCTGTCAGCAAATGACGAACACAACTGAGCCAAATGGTATAAAACCCGGAAGCCCCTCTCAGCTTTCTCTTTCCTCAGCACCATGGCCAGCGTTCAAGCAAACAACACTTACTGTCTCACCAACGCAAAGGGCGGTACCTGCATCGATCTTTCTGCCGGCGACCACGTTTCCAGTACGTCTTCCGTTCTGCAACCCGCAGCAAGGTCTCACCTCGTACACTAGTCATCGGCTACCAGAACAACAAAGGAACCAACCAAATGGTATGCCTGCGCTCAGCTGATGCAGGCACAGCACTGAACGCGCTCCTAGTGGACGTTTGAGAGTGCCGGCGATCAGACGTGGAACATCAGGTCGCGGGAGGGCCCGTACCTCTCCGTGGAGGGTGGCGATCTGCACGACGGTACAAAGGCCGTCTCCGCTGGGACGCCCTATGCGTGGCGCGTGGAGGACGCGCAGGGTGGCGTGAGGTGGGTTTCTCTCTCTCTTTTCTTTCCTCTTCGTTCGTGGTGACGGGTTGATGATGGCTTTGTGGTAGACTCTCGCCCGCGAGCAACAATAGGTACAGCCTCGACTTGGCTGATCATGGTAATCCGTCGCTTGGTACTCCTATTCAGCTGTGGAGCCGCTGGGATGGCGAGAACCAGATCTGGAAGTTGCAGCAGGTTTAGTCAAGCGGTTCTTTGTGATAAGCGAGTGTAGGAATAGTTGTCTTGTACAGTTGCTGACGGCAGTATACATTGCCGATGATAAGTTGATCCCTCTGAGTCTTTACTCTAAAAATTAAAGCCCGAACGCGGCGGACCGCTCTCGAGCGTCCACACGTCGTGTTTCGCACCGCTCTGGGGGCCATCGGTGGCATCTTGGTTCCCATTTTCACCACTGGCCCGGAGGGTTGGCCGAACGCCGAGAGACGCGCAGAGCGCCTTGTACCGTGAGCGAATCTGTTGTTGAAGTTTTACCATATCGATCTCGTCTCCGGACGGGGAGAGAGGGACCGCAGACGGATTCACCGTCGGAAACTGTCGTATCAGCTCGCACAGACGATGGATGTGACGAAGCGCGCGTCTGGGGGTGTCATCAGCACCTGCCAGCAGCGATCTGATGGAAGTCGGGGGAACGCACTCCGACGGATCGTTGTGTTGCAAGCCCAGGATCGCCTCCCACGTCCTTGCAAAGCCATGATAGAACCCGATTTCCTCCCAGATTTCAAAACCTTTGAGGCGCCCGAGGGCGCGGCCGTCGATGAGGCCATGGATACGGCCGTGAGCAAAGCCGTCGGTGTATCCAGCGTCGTAGAATCTAGAACGGGATGAGAGTAGGAAGGGGAAAAGGGAGGTGGGCGATACGTTTGTTCGACGTGTACAAGCTCTTCGAGGTCAAAGGATTCGGCTGCCATGGTAGTCAACAATCCAACCAAACAATGTGTGCGAATTCAGACTACCGTATGGACCATGACAACGATCCCAGATCGTTCAACCTGCGACGTGTCAGGGCGAGCTCACCGGTGCGGTTCTTTCTTTCGCGAGTCACCACTCATGTTCCAGGTATTTCAAACCAGAAGGTCAAGCTTTTTACAAGGCCAGATGATCTGCGTCACCCCCCTTGTATTGCATTGTTGCCTTCATCAACAAGATCTTCTTCTAGATCCAAACGTCCTGGCGTCCAGACTGGCGCCGTAGACTGAATTAGTACCTCCGTTCGCGGTGGTAGAGGTCTAGACCAGCTAAGAACAAGTTTTGGGGTCCAGGCAAGCAATTTTGCCAGCTCACCATTCCCAGTGGGACTGGCGTGACCACGTATGCTTTCCCTCCAGTCCAGATGTCGTCAGGTTCCCCCTACTTTTTTGCGATCGCTTAACCTCAGTTTGACACGACAAGAACAGGACGTGGCTCGTTCAAGACATGTTTCCTTCAAACTTTATTCGACCTCGTCCAGTGTTCACTCAAAGGCGAGAGCTGGCTCATCCCCTAGTTGATCCCTGTGCAATCCTGCAATAAACTTTTGTCTTTGGGTAACCGACTGACTGTTTTCGATGGATTTTCAGGTGTCCTCGGCTTGTCTTGGCGCGGGTATGTCATCTTGTCGCCAAGTGTGCCAACGCACGTTGTCGTCAAGGGCCTCCAGGGCAGGAATGTATGCTTGGCGAAAAACTCGATGCTGTGCACGCCGTTACTCATGCTGCGCACGACGACATGACACCAATACGCCGTCGTTTAGCTTGTCTCCCTAGTTTAGACCTGGCCGTTCTTTCTCCAAACGTGGTCACTCCCAAAATACCGTCTCGCCGCCGCTCATTGGCTGTGCTGCGTCCACGCTCCTTCTCGCGAGACCTTGTTTAGTTCACTCGGCCCTATCCAATACTCTGCCCCATTGAATCGGTTGGGCGTGTCAGACATGGCACGGGTGATGTGACCTCTCGCGATGCAACGAAATTGGATCCACGAGGACTTGCGAGAAGAGCAGCACCTGTTACTAGTGCGTCCGACTTTGACGGGATGATCACTAGCCACATTGATGCATTGCAGCATTGACGAAAACGGAGGCGTTTGGCGAGATCGCTGGTCGAGTTGGCTCTCGCTTCCTGAGGCTTTTGCCCGGCTCGTCGACCGCAGGCACGTGTTCAGTGCCTATGCGACTTGATCCTCTTGTGGTTCCAAACCGCCATAGCTTCCATCTCCGCAGTCGGTGACTGTTTCCTCAACGCCGTTTCGGTTTTAACCATGCCCTGGGATATTTCTCGCGGCT
>JBBPMS010000170.1:25633-36835 GCA_038090435.1 Phylloporus scabripes | reverse complement strand
CAGCTCAGGCAGCCCACTCTCTTCCCAGACCAGATCTACACAGGAGATACTTCCCCGATGGAACCTTGCAGGACTCAGACTCTGAAACGTCATTGAAGACGAAAGAACCGGAGTCGAGTTATCAGAGATAGGATCAGATGTGAACCACGGACATCGATGGTGGCGGCGACGGCAATCTTCAATGGATGCGGTGAAGACGGGATTTCAGAGGAGGTTGCGACTTGACGTACGTCTTTGGAATCCCACTGCACCTCACCTACTTGTCCCAAAGGGACTACACGTGGATCCATGAACTCTATGCAATACCAGGACAAGAGCGTTACCGGTACAATCCTATCAAGATTCTCATTTTCACTGCCTTGCTCGCATCCGACGCTAAGAGCCGGAGTCCTCGAGGACTGTCTCGATCGGAATGCCCGAGATCTGACTTGCTCGACTGGATGCACAGTGGGCTCTTACACGAATGTCGATCGTTGATCCGAAATCGCGGTACAAGCAGTGGGTATGTCTTTAATGACAAAGTACACGAACGCGGCTCATCGAGATGCCTGTCAGGAAGCCTAGTCGTCATCTATACATTCTCTGTCAACTGGCCGTTCCTTTGGTAAGCTACGGGGCAACCGAGTCCGCTCTTTTGTAGTAACCTCTCTTTGCAACCGGCGAAATGGCATTATTGCATTCTCAATAAGCCAGGATGTTGATATCAGACGGTCAGTACAGATTACAGTGAAAGGGAGATCGAGCGCATGAAGTTAGGTACCTAGATGTATATAAAGAACACGCTGATCTATTGATATATCCACCTTCTTCATCGTATACTGCAGTGCACGAGCTGCACGCGTATAATCTAGACGACCGTTCTCATCGATCATCAGCTTGTAAAAGCTGGAGATCACTTTGTTTGTCTGGGAATCATCCACTGCCCACATCGTTCCAATAACGGAGCGAAACCCAGCAAATTGCATCGCAGCAGCAAGATGGATCACCTCGTCCAGACTCTCTTGGTCTCCAACCGTGGTATGACAAGCAGACAGATAAGAAAATTCGGGATTCTGAAAATCACACTGACTAATATGTTGGACTGTGAACCCTCCGTCGTGGAGAGCAAAAGCAGACTCAAAGGGCTTGTCCTGCTTTGGAACGCCATGACAAGCAAAGTGTGCCCATTCGTTGTTGCTCAGCGCATTGGCGACAGTGGATATGTGTGAGTCCTCTCCTTCTATGCGCATGAACGTTGCGAGACCATCGACGAGCTCACCAATTTTGTCCAGTTCGGTGCCCACAGAGAAAAGTTCGCTGGCGCCCTCGGCTGCAGCCTGACCGATGGCAACCAAACGTGGCTTCTCATGCGCAGAGTGAGGTCGTCTGGCACGAATGAGGGCAGCCAAGGTAGTGGTATAAGACGAAACGTAGAGATCCGAGACACCCTTTTGACGCGGTCTGTATGGGGCAGCAGCATGGAGCGGCAAGAGAGAAAACTCGGCTGTAGGGCACCACCAGATGCGCGAATTGCAAGGACATGGGCCTGCAAGACATCCACGACGTGCGAAACTAGCTTCTCCCACAGGTCGCGCAAGAAAATCCTGAATTCTCTCTCTGTATCATTCATGCCCATCCGCTTTGCAGCCCTTGTCAAGGTACGGAGTCGCAATGACAATCCTCTCGCGTCCTGTTTTGTAACGAGAAGCGGAATGTGAATCGGATCCCTGTCGGAAAACACGACGAGCGCATCACAGCCGTATTGGCTGGCATTCATGATGATGACGGGTCCATCTCTGGCTGCCCTTTGGAGATCGGAGAACAACGAGGGAAGAAGGAATCGAGAGAGGCCGGGCACATCACGAATCTCACGTACGACTCTTTCTAATTCGAGGTTGAGATGGCAGACTCGATCATGCTGGCCTGGGACAGCTGAATTCAGAGTGCTTCGAATGAGTGACGCCAGACGTGTGAATTCATCCGCCAGTACTTTGCCTTGGGGTCCCGATGCGGTGACACGGTCGAGTGGAGCACGGAGACGTGTGAGCTGGTTCCAGAAAACAGCGCGACCTTGCTCAAGAAGTTCTACAGCCCTAGCGGGAGACTGGTTGCGAAGACAAGCTGAGAATGCGTCCACTGCGAGTGACGATGAAAGCGATTTTAGAAGATCAAGGTGTTTGGGTATTGACGGTAGAACCGCTAAATGCTGAACAAGGAGCCGAAGTGATGTTTCATATGCGAGAATGGTCGTGGGGTGGGTAAATTTCTCGGCTGTGTTGACCCATGCTTTGGCAACAGACAAATCAGTCATAGAAACCGTTTGAGACACATGCTGCAGTTCAGTATATAGGCCGAACAGTTCTTGTTTGTCCTTCATGACAACATCGGGGCCATCAATTCCAGCCAGCAGGTCGCACCGGTAAAAGAGATGAAGTGCAAGGTTTTCCAGAGACATTGAGCGATCAGGGTGTCCAGGTGGGCGAAGTGCGAGTGCTTCCCGGTCAAGAACAATGGCCTCGTTGAGGGCGTCAATGTCCCCCAGCTGTTTGAACCGAGAGGAGAGATGAAATGCAAGATTGCTCAAAGACGTCGAGCGAAGAAGGTGCGCATCAGGTGGGCAAGATGTGAGTGCTTCCCTGGTGAGAACAATGGCCTCGCTGAGGTCATCAATGTCCCCCAGCTGTGTGTACCGAGAGGAAAGATGACGTGCAAGATTGTTCAAAGATGTCGAGCGATAAGGGTATCCAGGTGGACAAAGTGCGACTGCTTCCCAGGCGAGAACAATGGCCTCGTTGAGGTCGTCTATCTCCCTAAGCCGGTTGTATCGAGAGGAAAGATGAAATGCAACATCGTTCAAACACTCCGATCGATAAGGGTGTCCAGGTGGGCAATATGCGAGTGCTTCCCGGGCGTGAATAATGGCCTCGTTGAGGTCATCAATACCCCCCAGCTGTTTGTACCGATGGGCGAGATGAGCTGCAAGGTTTTTCAAAGACATTGAACGCCAAGGGTGTACAAGTGAGAAAAGTGAGTATGCTTCCCGGTCGAGAACAATGGCCTCGTTGAGGTCGTCAATGCCCCCAAGCTGTTTGTACCGATAGAAGAGATGGAGTGCAAGATTGCTCAAGGTTGTTGAGCGATCACGGTGACCACGCGGGCGGAGTGAGAGTGCTTCCCGGGCGAAAACAATGGCCTCCTCGAGATCATCAATCTCGCCAAGCTGGTGGTATCGAGAGGAGAGATGAAGTGCAAGATCATTCAAAGCCGTCGAGCGATCACGGTGTCCAAGTGGGCAAAGTGCAAGTGCTTCCCGGGAGAGGACAATGGCCTCCTCGAGTCTATCGATCTCCCTAAGCTGGTTGTATTGATAGGAGAGACAACGTGCAAGTTCGTTCAAAGTCACAGAACGATAGCGGTGCCCATGTGGGCAGAGCGAGAGTGCTTCCCGGGCAAGAACAATGGCCGCGTTGATGTTATCAATATCACCGAGCTGCATGTACTGTGGGCAAAGATGCCTTACGTGCCTGATCAGTCTTGAAGCTCGCGCTATGTAGAGTGAATGTTCGGCATATTATGAGGAAGGGCGTTTACTTGATCGTGAGACTTACTTTGGCAAGTGAGGATGGCGTAGACCGTTAAGCGGAACCTTTTAACTGGCAGCTGCCATCAGGCCTTTTTCTATGCTAAAGGATAAAATAAATACTTTTTGGTCGCAGCCAGCTGGCGAATGACATGATCCTAGATGGGGGGGTTTGGGGTGCTTGCGCAGATGACTTGTAAAGGTAAGAATCGCCTCGGACTTCTCTATCGTAATCCTGTACTGAGCATTGCCAGGATGTCACAGCTTTCGTATTACAGTAATGTAGTGTGATGTCATCGCTACTACTTGTGCTTGCAGCAAATACCTACCTGACTCCCATGAGTCGTTCTAGGCACAGTTTTGACGATCGTGTCTACAAATCAGCCGCCTCAACCCCCCCGGCCCCAATCAGCAGTTCCCTGATTGACCTCCACATCCTGTCCTCACCTAGTCCTCGCCCCGGCCTGCGGAATGGTGTAGGTGTGATGACTATGTCATCACAGTTGCCACAACAGTCGGGACTGCCTTACGTGTCAAGACTTGAACCATACGTTTTCGAGGTGTTATCGGTGGGATAGAAATGAGTATGAGGACATAGACTCGTGACCAGTCGTCTAAAAGAGACAACCGCAAGGCAAGCCGTCGATAGACGGACTAGGGGCGCAACAGGGTTGAGCGGGTTCTCACGACAACGTGATTTCTAGCTAATCGGAACACGTAGAATTTGTGCACGAAAATGAGGGATTTGCTTTTTGATCAACCGCCAATCAATTGAGATATGATACATCCCTGGCAGCTTGGGAGGACATGGTTGGGATGAGCTATGGGCCACACCCTCGTGGATATGCTTTTCAACGACATCCAACATGCATAAGAGGACACAGTAATGCAATTTGCTCCGGGACTGGGTGATTGCCTTCCAAGTGATTATCTTGCGTGTCTCTGATCAAGATAAACTCGATGTGGTCCGAGCGTGCCTAATCATGTTAGCGATAACGGATAGCCATGTTGTGTCTTAGGTGTTTCAGCTGGAGGCATCATTGGCAATGCTCAACCGTTGCGACTGTGTTGTTATCTCACACTTCGGCTCACAGCTACCATGGGAGCCGGCTTGAGCCGCGAGTTCCGGGAATATTGAGCCAGGAAAAGCTGATCAATAGCCGAGCCGAGCCGAGCCGACTACATAAGCCGTGGCAACACTATCGCACGTCGCTGTGATCCATCACAGAATAGAGTTCGTTTCTCTCATCAGATGAACCAAATCATACAGGACTAGAACCTTGATGATGACCGAGCACGACATAGCTACGAGCCTGCCAGACACATGTAGATGAGCCCGGTGATTGTCGCATCTGGCCATGTAATATGCATAAGCCTGACGTGAGTCAGTGGTCGACTTTGAAAGGTACGCCATATGTAGCAGTTCTGGATTAGTGATTACTCCAATGTCTAAAGCACCGGATTCGAACAGCCTTGACACATTTTCGGTAACGACCAATATTGATAATCCGTTGAATCTGCGACCATAAAAAGCCTTGGGATCTACTTTTACCTGTCAATCGCCACTAGTTGGGGCCCCAAAATAGTGTGACGACTAGTATCTCTCTACGAATAACAGTGACCACCTGATTGGTAATTCAATCGATCGCTCCCCTTTCTTCTATCTACCTCCCTATTTACCTCCACCATGCCGTCTGTCTTCACCCACGAGTTTGATACACATGCCTACAAGGGCAAGGTTTCTTTCAACACCGGTATTCTCATCAATGGCAAATTTATTGATGGTTCGGAGGGGAAAACCATCGAGTAAGGTCCCTCGACAGCCTTTGGGTCAATGGCTCATAACTCTACTACCTCTACAGCGTCATCAACCCAAGTAAGTCATGAACACGTTGCTCAAAGTTTCTTTTGATCAGATGCGTTTTTCAGCTACGGGGGAACTTATCACCTCTGTTTCGGAAGCTACGGCCAAGGACATTGACTTAGCCGTTGATGCCGCCCAGAAAGCGTTTGACACAACCTGGGGTCTGAACGCCTCTGGTGCTGAACGCAGCATCCTTCTTGCCAAGTTTGCCCAGTTGCTGGGAGACCATGCGGATGAACTTGCTGCTCTCGAGACACTCGACAATGGTGCGGTAGTTATATGCAGGACACAGCCGTCCTCACTAAATCGTGTCGTCCTTTGTAGGAAAAACGTTTCACCAAGCCAGGACTATCGATATTCCCTCAGCCATCGATTGTATACGGTACTATGCTGGTTGGGCAGACAAAATTATCGGTCAGGTGCAAGAAGTATGTTTTTAATCCAGGAGCCTTCTTCAGGAGTTTATAGTGCTTTTGGATCATCAGACAAGTGAGGCAAAGCTCACTTACTCTCGCCACGAACCCATTGGTGTCGTAGGTCAAATCATTCCGTGGAACTTCCCTCGTTAGTTCGAGACGCTTCCATTGTCCTGGAACAACGCTCACCCGTGCTTTTCTTCAGTACTCATGCTGACATGGAAGCTTGGCCCTGCCTTGGCGACTGGGAATACAATCGTTCTAAAGCCATCCGAATTCACACCCCTCACTGCAATTCGTGCTGCGCATCTCATCAATGAGGCGGGGTTCCCCCCTGGTGTCGTAAACATTCTCACTGGATACGGGCACACCGTCGGGGAGGCTATCTCCCACCACTTGAAGATTGAGAAAATTGCTTTTACTGGTTCGACGCTCGTTGGCCGTAAGATCTTGGAAGCGTCCGCAAAAAGTAACCTAAAGGATGTGACCTTGGAGTTGGGCGGGAAGAGCCCCAGTATAATCTTTGATGACGCAGACTTAGATCAGGCTGTGGAGTGGGCTGCCTTTGGTATCTTGTTTGTCTTTCCCTACATCCCAAACATCAGATGGAAAACTGAGATACTTTACAGCTTTAACCATGGTCAGACGTGCTGTGCTGGTACACGTATCTTTATCCAGGAGAACATCTATGATGAGTTCCTGAAGCGCTTCATCCAGAAGGCCCGCTCTGTCAAGCTTGGAGATCCGTTTAGCCCCGAGACATCACAGGGACCTCAAGTGTCCAAGCCTCAATTTGACGTCGGTAGTGTTTCCATGCGATCTGTGTACTCTTTCTCATGTATCACAGCGCATTATGGGTTATATCGACTCTGGTAAGGCTGCTGGTGCCACGATCGAGACTGGCGGTGAGCGCCACGGAACAGAAGGCTATTTCATTGAACCCACCATCTTTACCAACACGTCCTCGGAGATGAAAATTGTCCGAGAGGAGATCTTCGGGCCTGTTGGAGTTGTGATCAAATTCAAGGATGACGAGGACGCGATTCGGCAGGCAAACGACACTACGTATGGTCTGGCTGCCGCTGTGTTCACGCAGAACCTGAATCGGGCCATCAAGACGGCTCATCGTATAAAGGCGGGTACTGCATGGGTCAACTGTATAAACCTAGTGAGCAATCAGGTGCCATTTGGTGGGTACAAACAGAGTGGCATTGGGAGAGAGTCTGCTGAGTATGCGTTGCGCAAGTGCGTTTTCGTGTTTCATGTGCTTAAGCGATTGTTTACCCGAGCACTGTATTTAGCTACACGGCTGTCAAGGCCGTGCACATTAACCTTGACATCAAGCTTTGAGACACGTCAAAGTGCGGGAAAAGCTCCAACATATATCGTGGTGCGCGTGTATAAGTATTTGGTCGTCGATAAGCCTCCCAGTTTTCTCCGCTTGTTTTCAATGCATCACGATAAATATAGTATCCCTCATGCGTGATTTGTACATTGTGATTCATGTTCTTGCGTCCGATTGGCGTGCCTATGCGGGAGACTGTCATCGGGCCGGACTAGCATTTGCACTGCACGCGGACTCAAGCTAGAACATCCTTGAGAGAAATCATTGAATGTTAACAGGACAAGTAACATCAAATGGGTGAACCTAGTCAGCGTCAAGGTTGACACAGCCTCTCTTTCAAGCAGCCAACCTGAATTCAAGTACCGTAGACTTGCCAAGATCATACACTTTCTCCAATTTCAACCCAGCCTCCTGACTGCAAGACATATAATCAGCGATACAAAAACAATTCATGAGGATGTAAGACTTTACCCTAACGCGGTCAAATCGTTCAGCATTCTCTCCTTGCCATTATGTATAAACCACATGGTCAAGTCTTCTTGATACATTTGATTATTTCCATTCCCAAAGTTCGGCAACAATGGCTCAGGTGCAACATCTGCGCCAAAGTATCCTACTTTGTGATCGTAGCTGGCAGGGAGCAAGACGTAGTCATCTGATTATGACCAAAAATCAAGCATGTAAAAACAAGAAATAGATATATATAATCGCACCGATTAACAACCGACTATGAGGAGCCATGGCACTGACGACGTTCCTCAGGATAACTGCCGCCTCGGAGTCAGGCCAGTCGTGTATGATTTTACGAAGCTGAGTAGCAATATCAGTCATGGACCAAGGATGACCAAAGGAATCGGTACACACGTAATACACATCTCGTCCCGGGACAGGGCTTTCTTTGAAGAAGTTGAGAGGAGCAAATTCAACCTGGGTGTTCTGCAGCGCCTCCAGAGCGTCCTCGGCCCAGACCTAAAACAGAAACAAATGAGTCCTCCGTAGGGGATCCACGGGGGGGTGGACAACCCTGATGATGCACCGGAAAACCAATCACACCCCCAAAACGCTTGGACTTACATCCTTGGCGTGCTCCAAGACCTCAGGTAGGTCTTGGTTAACGATTTTCAGATGCGGGTACATCTTCGAAAGAGGGATAGAGACTGCACCAACACCGGCGCCGACATCGCAAACGGTGTTCACCTCGGTCCAGGGATAGTCTTTAAAACGTTGATGTTGAAAGCGAAGCAGGAAACAATAGGGGGATCCTCTTACGATGTAAAATGGAGAGGGAGCCCATAATACGCCCGAGCCCAATCATAGCACGGTTATAGACCTGGTCGAGAACATAAGATGCTGACCCATAGAAGGCAAACTCCCTACTTGATGCTTCTCGGCCTGCACACACCACGATGTCAGAAGAGTGTCGAAGGGATAGAAATAATCAAAGGCGGTGGCCTACATCCTGTTTCACCCAGTCAAAGAAATTACCATCAAAGCCCGACTTTTTGAGTGCGTAGATAAGAGGTGCCTTCTCAGGTTTGTAACTTGTCGCATACTCTGGTTCTGTCATCGTGTCGTATAACACAACTCCACCTTTGCAGACCTCCTCCGTTAGCATGCGGGAAAGCGCGCCTGGGTCAGAATTTGAAAGAGTAACAAGTGAAACTCGGTTGTTTGCAAAGGTATTTAGCGCAACTGAATGAATGCAAGTCGTAAATACAGAATATGAGTGGATAAAAAGTCTTGCCTTCCATAAAGCACCCTTTTGTTGCAAGGAGACGAAGCACACGAGCAAGCTTGCTTTTTTCCAGTTGAACCGGTTTGGCAAGTTCATCGACGTGAAGACCGTTTGGAAACCTTTCGAGTACATCCGCAATTTTTGCACGATTAACGACGCCCACGCATGCCCATTCAAAAGACATGGCATACTTAAATCCAGGCAGATCTGTTACATCCTCTACCGGAGATGATTTGTTACTCACATTGCAAACGGTGTGCTGGGATGGTGCTAATGACGCACATAGCTGCTGGCAGGCGCCCTCGAGGAGCCTCACAGCCTTCTGGAGTGAAACAGTGTCGGTCGCGAAATCAAGGGGGTGATATGTCTTTGAGCGGATCGAAGGAACATCATTGCCGCCTTTCTTATACTCGGCAATGGCCTGACGGGCAGATGAAGCGATGACTTCGATGAGGGCTTCAAGCTGGGCTTCACCTGACATTCCTAGAATCAATGGAGGGGTAAATATATGGTCGAGTGGATAAGTGATACATCGTCCGAGTCTGCCTTTAAACCTGTCTTCTGGACAAACGCGGAGCCCGCCCAAAAGTGGTCGACACAACGTGTGAAATGCCTACCAAAACATATTTCGGCGTCCCGGGAGCTTGGGGCCAGTGTTGTATACAGGCCTGTTTCTATGGCTGGTTCCAAAATTAGCTGACAATCTACGTAGATATATGTTGTTCATCCATTAAACCACGGTCCACTCAATAATAGCCACGGGTGTATGTCACAGAACCTGTCTAGCAAGAGAGGTTATATATCACATGGAATGCGAAAATATTACCAGAGGACACTTTGGCATTCGAGAATTTGGAAGTTGAGTACTTGACTGATGTGTTGTAGGTTTTTCGTTATCGCTCGGACTCCAAACCTGGGCTGTTGGAAAATCCGGACCCCGGAGAATGTCTCCCCACGAAATATCTTCCCACGCCGATGACGTTGTACTTTATGACATATGATATATTTCGAAAATGGTGCACTTACCAGAATCATAGTATGATCAACGCTATAGCATTGACATCGGAGTTAACGGGCGCCATCGTGCGAAAGTACTCACATTTCTGCTGTCAGCGCACAGGGTACTATTTTATCGGGCTTGGACACACCAAGATTCCATGCTCATACCAACCATTCGGCGTGGAGACCGCAGCAGGGAGCTAAAAGTGACCCTCATTACTCAGGGAAGAACAAAGAAGGAATTTGAGTTCTGTCACCTAGTCTTCGCCCATTCAGTACTCAGTAAGCCGTTCGTGATTTTTCAGGACTGCCGCTTAGAAGTGTTGGTTATTACATCGGTCAACACTCACCGTTGTATTGTTGTACTGTTCCCCGCTTGTGAGCACCCCGAAAAAAAAACCCAGCTCATATGGTCCGTTGGTGACCAGATTACATCCAGAGTTCAATTCTCAGGATCACTGCGGATTTTTGATGCCGGGAAATAAGTAATACGATCGGGTCGTTGGCTTACCCCAATAAACCGGAAATCAGGATGTGTTTTACAATATGACAGTGGTGGGAATGACCCAATTCCAATTTCTAAGTAGAGCTTCTGTGGGAACGCAACGGTCAAAGTTCCGTATGCACCAGCCCATGAATAGGATTATGTTGGAGCGAAGCCTTCAGTAACGTCCCATTGATTCGATCTCATGCGCAGACAATGATCTTTGTGTACGTTTGTTAAAGGCTGTCAACTGGCACTGGTGATGTTACAAGCCGGCTGCATGAAAGGATTCGTCGACAATATTGAGAAACCTCTAGAACCCAACCCAAAAACCCCAGAACTTCCATTCATAACATTTTCCCTACCTCTTTAACCTCGCTAATATCCCTTTTAGCATTCTATTTCGGTCTTCTCAACCTCAACCAAAACAGTTACCATGGTAACGGTATCACTAATACACCCTCAGCGGCCTCAGCACTACGACCATCAAGGGCTCCTTCCCTCTCACAGATAAAACTGACCAATAGACGTAAGTACATCATACAGAAAAAGTCGAGAGAAACCATTGAGAAAGAATGTGATACGGCGAAGCCCAGGAGGACCACGGAGGTACTAGATACCCTCTATGCTTGTGGCATGTTCCTCGACAACGTCCTCTTGGAACTAGCCATACCAGGAGCAGGCATACCTGCAACGTATGCGGAACCAATAAGAGCCGTAGGTTTGCTTCTTGAAAAGAACGCTGACGAAAGATTCGAAACAGATACGGAGACGGAATCCCCCGTCGCCCCAGTGAAGAA
>JBBPMS010000170.1:2173-17256 GCA_038090435.1 Phylloporus scabripes | reverse complement strand
TGGCCTGTTCTTTAACATGATGATGGCATCTCTTATGTCGTTGCTGTTGCAATGGGGGATAACCTCGGCGAGCTTTCTCTCATTCTGGTTTACTCCACCTCTTGTGAGTGATTTTGTTCTTGGGGAAAAAAAAACGACTGACCGAAGTTCAGGGGCTTGGATGCCAGTCTCTTGCGTACCTGATTTACGGGACGATATCTACAATCGTGTGGATGCTTCTCGTCCTGTCTAGTGCGCTTAGCTATTACGCACAGCATTTACTTGATGATCAATCCACCAGACCTTCCTCGCTTGCCACCAACGAAAACTTGGCGGGACAAAGCAACCATACTATACCATTACTCGAAATCCACGTTCCAGGCGATGCTTACGCAGAGAGAGGGGACGTTCAATCCAACGCAGATTCGGTCGTGCGCATGAGTGTCAAACACTATCGTACGAGGTACGAGATACATCCACGGATGATGTCGCGAGTTGCGGACTGGCTGCGGTGGATAGGGAAATTTCTTGCCATTATCAACGCGATCGGCGTCATCGTCAACTCCATCTTTCAATACACTGGAGTGTACAAGACTTGTTTTTGTAGTTCGAACGTGTTCAAGCGGGGCATTTCTGCGTATATCGTCATCCGTCCGAGCATCAGCGACATTAATTTTGCAAGGAGTGCGTGGATAGGCGGGGTGGGACTCTCGCTGGCTTCTTTTTCGTTTTTCATGGTTTCTATTTATCTCGCGCAGGATACGTTGCCTGCTTAGTTACGTTGTGTGCTACATTAAAAAGGCCCAACCAATATTGTTCGGATTCACGACAAACGCGACGAGCATAGCCAGTCAGCAGTGATGGACTGTAGGTATTACATGTCTCCTGGTTGCTACCGAATGTTAATCTGCTACTTGCCGTCGTACATGGGGAACCGAGTAATAGGACGGGTCGATCGTGGGGGTGGAAACGCAGCCCACAGAGCCAGTGCAGGCTAACTCTCCGATTTTGCGCTGCTGACAACGACGGAGTGAAGCACGTACAAGATGCTGTGGTCATTGGTCCTGCGATCGCGTCGTTAGGCGCCCTAGCAATGGTTTGCACTCTTTTCACGCACAGTCAGACAGACGAACTGGCTGCAACTCCCCGTTTGTTGTCATCATGGACTTGCATACCTCTTCGATGGTAGTCATGCGTGTTGGCTAACACTACGCAAGAGCAAGGATGACCTCGCAATGTGGTTGTATTCGCGCCAACTGTATTCACAGACCTTCAACCAAGGGGCCGCACTCCTTGGCTTCAAGCTCGCCCTCGTCGAGAGCACTGCATTTTCATCTTTGTCGGCTACATCCAAAGGGTATTTGTTCGCATAACCAAAAAAAGAAGGGACCCGACTGGCTAGCCACGTCCACAGAAGGCTAGAAATGTGTGACTGATCGAGACTGCTTGATGCCATCGAGGCTTTGGCATCAAATCCGACCCCAGTGGAGATCCGGTTCGCCCTCCGAGGACTAGTCTCCAACCAGTACATTCACCAATTCTCGATCCCTAGACCACCAGCGTCGAAAGAGACTTGGTACCCAAAAACCTTGTTGCTCGTTGCTCACAGGTACGGATGTGGAGGAACTGAGGTCAAGGTGTGTACTCCACCAGTACATTGAGCTGTATAGTGTCCGCAAGAGTTACAATAGACTGGGATTACCCCATTCTGAAAGGGTGGGCTTAAGACCATCACTGGCGTCGGAAGATGCTAGGAACCGAATACCGGCGCTCATTGTTTCTTTGCGCTGGCCACTGCTCACGCTATGTAGCAGAAGCAGAGGCGGACCCTTTGCCTACGTCTGTGTCCGTGTTACCTGTCGTGAAAAGGACGCCTCTTGGGACATTTATCTCACTTTCTCGATTCTACCGCGTGGAAACTTCCTAGACTAGATGGCTGGTTAACCATGACACAGTTCATGCCACGAAAAAAAAAAACGCGCGAGCTGCAGGGGAGCGAGTTGCCACACGGTCCGGGTAGAAGTTGCACTGCTATTTCGCACGCGCCTCACTACATGTCAGAGCCGTCACCGCAGGACTGTCTTTCCTGTAGAAGTCATACGCTGATGGCTGGTCACAGAGACACTCACAAATCAACTCCGTATCATCGTCTGCGGATTCATTTCCTGCGGACGTATCAATTGAACCTTCCCCACCCTGATTACGAAGGCTGCGGCGTTGTTTGGACCTTCAATGCAACCGCCATGGGATTCCTTGATCCATATGTACATCTAGTCTCAACTTGTGCACGCCTATGCCGCTGTGACTGTTATAGAACCGAGGCACCCAATCAACTTTTTATGATAACCGTATTTAGAGCGGCGGCCGCTTCTCGCTGGATCAAAGTCAGGATCTTGATAATTAACGTGTACTTGATAACTAATGTGTATCTCATGGTCGCCCGACGGAAGCGTGTGAAGGCTGTCAACACCGCCAGGCCAACAGATAGTCACGTCTGCTGTCAATCAGTGACCGGCGCCTAACGGTGCCGTTTGTTTTCCGCATATAGGTTCTCGTTCAAGCAGGTTATCCCCAGCCTTCCACTCCGGCCGCAAAAACGGAGATGGATCCCCTAGAAGACTCGAAAAATACTCATTAGAGGTTATAATGTCATATAAAACGTTTATTGAAGAGGCTCCTTGACGAACTACTTTTATCTTTTGTTGTGGTGAGTTTTGTAAGCCTTTCTCTGGCGTTTTCTCTTGGCCTAAGGGTAAGCATTTCACGGGATCCTCGTTCGGCCGGGCTATAGCCCCGGTGATGGAAGGGCATCTACGACTCCCCGATAAAGGCCTGCTAAGTTGGTCCTGGACAACGGTCTCATCATTGTCATGCTGACATATCGCCTTTGGACGGCGATACGTTCTTTCAAATCGTGTTTAGTGGACTGGGCTGTGTCACAGTCCATTTAAAGGAATTTGGATTATCGTATCAACTCATCCCCACTTCCCCCCCCCGAATCTTTCTAACGATGTCAGGCGAAGCCCAGCTCGAAGCCCTCCTCGAGATCATCAACGCGTCCGCACGCCAGGCCATTGCCGAGTACAAGAAAGGCGGCAATGATGTCCCTACCATCCGCTCAAAGACGTATCACCCCCTTGATTTCGCGACCGACACTGTCTCACTCAAGAAGGCTGTGAGGCTCCTCGAGGGTGCCTGCCAGCAGTTGTGTGCGTCATTGGCACCACCCCAACACACCGTTTGCAATGTAAGTATCAAGTAATTTCCGACAGAGCTTGTGACTGATCTGTCTGGATTCAAGTATGCCATGTCTTTCCAATGGGCATGTGTCGACGTCGCTCATCGTGCAAAGGTCGCGGATGTACTAGAAAAATTTCCCGAAGGACTTCACGTCGATGAACTTGCCAAGTTGGTTAACCTGGAAAAGGGCAAGCTTTCTCGCGTGCTTCGTCTCCTTGCGACCAAGGGGTGCTTCATTGAAGGTCAGGCTTTTCCTCTTCTTCAGCTCACACTCACACCTTACCTGATTTACTCCCAGTCGCGCCAAACATCTTCGCAAACAACCGTCTCTCACTTGTTATACTTTCCAATTCCGACTCAGGTGCACTCTCACGAATGGCAACGGAGCATTCTAGCAGAGGTGCCGTTGTCTTATACGCAACAATGACAGATCCAGAGTATGCAAAAAGCGGTGAATCGGACAAAGCGCCTATTGTGTACGCACTCAAAAAAGCGGGCTTCAAGGGTAATTTCTCCGAGTGGATAAGACAAGACGTATGTCATCTCCTCTGTATCGCTTTCTATTATTCAGCTGTTTACTTCGTGACATCTGCAGGTTGATAGGCATGCTGTAAGAATCTTTAACACCCTATTAATCAACGTCACGCATACCCTAGTAGGACTATCACCGTGCTATGAGAGGGATTAGCTATGCCTCCGGTTCTCTCTCCGTTTTACACCGTAAGTATATGCTTAGTTTTTCTCCTTGCCAACTCTGAGTATAACCTTTTACAGATTATCCGTGGAATGACGTGAATACTGTGTGCGATGTCGGGGCTAGTGTTGGGACAGTCTCTATTCCTCTGTCGAAGGCATATCCGCACCTGAAAATCGTTGATCAAGACCTGCCTGATGTCATGACGCGGGCTAAGTATGTAAGCACATTGTCCCGAGTTTTCGTATACGGACAAGTTCGTCTGTACCAGACAGCTGTCCACATCCACATGGGAGACTAAAATCCTTTATATTCCAGGTCTGGGCCAGGGACGCACCCGAAGCGCTGCAAGACAACCGGGTTGAATTTGTTTCCCTCAACTTCTTAGAAGGAAGCCCTGTTCAGGGACAAGACGTGTACTACGTATGTACCGACTCATTTGACTATCTTTACATCTTGACGGATCTTTGTTTTGATGTTCACCCAGCTCCGTAATATTATTCATAGCTGGGATGACGCAGAGGCTATGCTTATATTGAGAAACGTCAGGAAGGCCATGGCTCTGCATAGTCGATTGTTAATCCGTGCGTCCCTACCTCCTCTCTAGTCGGTCTGACACAACAGATTCACTGCGCAATGATTAGATGACTATGTCGTTGTTCCTGCTAGTCACGATCCCAACGCGAAATCGTTTGGCATGGATGTCGCCCCCGAGCCAATGTTACCAAACTTTGGAGATGGAAGTAACCGGATGTATCAACAGGACTTGACAATGTGGTTCCTACGTAATGCAAAGGAGAGGACGCTGGACGATTTGATCGCGCTGGGGTGAGTTGGTCTCCCTGTCCCACGAATTATCTAAATCACACACGCAGGCTCGCGACTAGTTTACGATTGGAGAAAGTGTATGATCTCGCTGAATCTTCCGTGATGGAGTTCAGGCTCGATGCCTGACAGGACTTCGTCAATATCACTTGTCCGCAAGAAGCGGCTGTTTAAATAGACGTCATGTTTCGCACCACAGAAATGGTTTTTTTGTGTGTGGGGGTTTATTTTAACAGAATGAAGAAGCTATGCGTGTTTGTTTTTTCCGTGGCTGCGGCCACGACGGATTAATTTGTGATATACTTTAAGTGCAGCATGATCGGACAAAATTCCTTTATTAGTTTTATGTTTCATCTGGCCACCGCTTTGGTCCGTCAGCTGGCATCTAGGCGACCCGTGCGGACAACTCAGTCATGGTCACCGTCTTACGCTTTGCTGCGTGACCGTGCCCACTACAAGATGTGGCCATTGAGCTTACTACAGTTCAATGATTGCCACGGAAGTGTGATCAACTTTCACATGATTCAGTGGTGTCCTATATGATGGGGACGAGTAATGTGCAACTCCTAATTTATCGACTTTGATGTGCCACTCCAATCATGCCTTTCTAGGTCACTCTGTTCTATTATGAAGCAAATGTGGATCCTAATTCCCTAATCACAGCATTTAGACTAGCCTGATGGCACTTCCACCAATAGCTTAGAGTAAGCTGTATTTGCAAGATTTCTTTCATTCACTGGACTTCTACTTCAATCCCACAAGTCAGTGATACCAGCTTTGTACCTCTGTGTCATGATTTGTGCCCTGCACCGCTTGTAGTACCATATTCTAGAGTTGTACATATGACCATGATGATAATGAATGCATTTTGCTGGTAATGGAGAAGGCATCTAATCCAAAGATGGTGCCTCACATGTGAGGTAGGGTGCATGCTAATGGTCACTGTTAACCTAGTAGCTGTATATGCAATCATACTTTGAGGATAAGGCCCAGTGAAAAGAGGTCATATGGAAATTGAGTCAAATATACTATATCTAAAAAATTTCAAGAGAGTCCAAGAAGCTTTGAATCAACCACATCCATAGGACAAGGATAACTGGTTGCATGATGGTCTAGACCAGGGCATGGATGATAGTGAGAACTTGTATGGTGGTTAAGACCAGGACAATGATGGCAACTTGTATGACAATTGAGACTGGGGTATAGAGGACCTGTATGGTGATCCAGATGGGAATCAGAATGACAATGAGGACTTGTATAGTAACCAGGATGCAGACATGGACCACAAGTAGGACCTATATGGTGATCAAGACAGAAACCAGGGTGCTGACATACCAAGAGTAGGATCCATATGGTAATTGAGACAAAACCAGGCATGGACATAGATTATGATTAAGACCAGCTTGGACAGGATCAAAGGCATCAAGGTATACTATTGTAACAACCATTTATTGCAAACCAAATAAACTAGTATTATATAGCACTGAATTAATCTGATGATCCTCTTGTCAATCTTGACCTAAATGAGCTCAAGGAACATACCACTTTTAATTTGTTGAAACATGATTTACAGTTCATTTGAAGCTTGTGTAATGCAACATTAGATGATATAGTCAGACTTACAGGTGGTGCACTTAATCAGCTTCATATCCCATCAAAAACAACCCCAGAAATCAAAGATCCCGTTATCAAGCTTGCCATAAGTATGTTGCCCTCAAATACTTATCACAGGATACATACAAGAAGATTCATCATGTGATCCCAAAATATTTTCCTAAATCCAATATATCCACTTTTTGTTACAATTTGTTTCCCTGTTTTTTTTTATATCTTTGATGAACTTTGTTTCCTTTCATGATGACCTAATCATACCATGTGACTCGACTACCACTTGCTCAGTCATCACTCAATCCTCCATAGTTCCAGCCAAGTCCATCGGTTTCAATGACTCGTTCTCACTTAGTCATCTCTTCCATCTTTGTCCTTCTATGACCGGCCCTACATCTAGTAAGGGCGTATATATATCCTTTCTTTCTCTCCCATGTATTCCTCATGCTTGATCTCCCTTCTTGTACCTCGACTACTATCTGATATCGAGTACAACTAATCAAGCACCTGTTTTTCCTTTTCTCATCCCTTACCCCTTTGATGGTTCAGTCATTACCTGAAGCAACCTCTCCTCATAACAAAGAACCTTGTCACCTCCCTTGTGGGCCTTCGATCCCAAGGACCTTGGCAGCCTCCCTCGTCGCCTGTAGAGCATGAGGACCTTGGCACTTCATCGCATTCGTGTGAATGTACCTTGATCTTGACACTCCGGCATAATCGTGTGGCCGTATCCCTTGACCTTGACATTTCGTCACATTCGTGTAGACGAATCTCTACCTTGACACTCCGGCACGTTTGTGTGACTATACCCTTGAACCCCCATCACATCTGTGTGACTGACCCCTTGACTCTGTACGACTTTGAAGGGCTACGACTGACTCTACCTGAGCCAGTTGTAACACTTTTTATCAGATGAAGAAAATCTTAGCCAATTTTTCTAGTATTTACCCACTTGTCAATAATATGTGTATCAAGGAATGTATTGCCTTTACTGGGCCATATGCCAACTTGAAAATGTGTCCCACCTATGGGGATTCTTAGTGTCAGCTAGTTCAACCTATGCACTCTAAAGAACTAAAGAAAGCCTCTCATACCATATGTATTTAATATATACCATTCCTATTGGATCACAAATCCAGGCTTTATATCATTATTTACAGACCATTCAAAAGATATATTACCACAATCACCAAATGGCAGAGATTCTCAGAGAGCTGGAGGAAAAAAATGGCCTTGTTAACAAATACAACAATGTGTTGACTAGAACTGCATACAGTAGGCAACAAAACTGTTATAATATTTGATCCTAATGTAGTGTGCAAAGCACATTGTGAACACTAGTGTGAATTTCACCTAGGTATATTGAGATGAAACAAAGTAGACATTCTTAGCTACAAGTAATTCCCTAGGTTTATATCATTTGGACTATTAGATGCAAAGATATTTACATTTTTATCTAGTCATCTCATTGTAACAGTTTTATTGCTGATATTAGAGGTATTGCAAATTAGTATGAAATGTATCCTCTTTTGGCTTGAATAACCTCCTAGATCCTTTTGGGCATACTTTTAATCAACCTCTGACATTCCTCTATTCCAATCTCATACCACTCCTTCATAAACCTTTTTTAGAGATGCTCTGTTTCCTCTGCTGGCCTAGAATATCCTATTAGCGTTCTTTTGAGAAGAAACCATAGATGCTCTATGGGATTCAGGTCTGGTGATTGAGCAGGCCATACCATGACCTCATATGTATCCATGATCCTGAAACCATTCCTTGGCCTTCTTACTTGTGTGTTTGGGGTCATTATTATGCAAAAACATAATCTTTTCTGAAGAAAATCCATAAGTTTGCAAGGTATCTTGAAACTTATTATCTAAAATCTGCATATAAAGGTTAGTATCCATCCTACCATCAATCTTGCAAGCTGTTTCAACTCTTTTCAAAGTTGTACAGCCCCACATCATCACTGAACCACCTTCAAACTTGATTATACCCTCAACAAGCCTACCAATAAGATCTTTTCTTGCCCTTTTCCACACCCATTTCCTACCATCTGACCCAATATGGTTAATTTTGGTCTCATCAGACCATATGACATGTTTCCAATCATCCACAGTCCAATACTAATAGCTTAAAGCAAATCTATTCTTGCTATCCTATGACACTTAGATAAAGGAGGGTGTTTTTGCTTGACCACAGCTTTCATGCCAGCCTTTTTCAAGTGCTGACAAGTAGTCTGGGGGAGATAGAATGGTTCTTGACAATTTAAAGAGTCCTGGTGACCTGGACAGCATTTTCAGCCTTTTCAGTGCCAATAAGCTGAATAGTATATCAGATATCAGTAGGAGAAATGATAGAAGGGTGACCACCAGAGGACTTGGGAAGGTTGGTGCTGAGTTTAGTGTGAATACAACCGACAGTAGCAATACTGAAGCCATTAGAAAAAGCAATTTGACAAGTTAATTGGCCAGATTCCAAGAAAGTGATGATCTGGTTGATTTGATCATTTGAAAGGGATTTCATGATGAAGGAAGTGGTGATGGTGATGGTATTTGGCTATGTTTGTGTCATGTTGAACCATTCAACCATCACATGACCTATTTCTGATATAATATCTCTTGGTATCATATAATTTCCATATTTGAATATATCAGCAACAAAACTGTTATAATAACATGGCTGACTCAAAATATAAATATCTTTGCATCCAATGGTTCAAATGATATGAATCTAGGGAATGATTTGTAGCTAAGGGTGTCTACTTTGTTTTATCTCACTATACCTAGGTGACATTCACACCAGTGTTTGCAGTGCGCTTTGCACACTGGATTAGGATCGAACATTGTAACAGTTTTGTTGCCTATTGTATCTGAATGCATTTTGTGAAGGAAAGATCGCTGCTAATGATACAATATTTATCTTTTTAATTGATAAAGCTCAACTCCACAAAAGTAAATGATTCAATTGTTGGATTTACAATGGCTCAAATAAGTGTCCCAATATTGGGGCATTTTGGAAAGACTTGACATTTGCAAAAAAACTAAAATGTATCAGCTCTAACTCTTGCAGGGTCATAAATAGCCCTGACCCCTGCCCTAAAGATGAGCCCTTAGTCATGTGATTTGGTTGCCATAGGATTAAGATATAACCATTTCAAAATGACATGTCATTGGAATACTTATTTGATCCTAATGTTATCAGTCATCATTTGGTAAATAACACAATGTTCTAATGGATGCTGTGCTTCAACCCTGTCTCATTATGTAACTTACATAACCCTGAGCACTATAAAGGGCAGAGATTCTATCCAGTTAACCCTACTTTACCATGAAGCCATTTCTACCTCTGCTAGAGCCAATATCCTCTTTCTCTCTGAATCTGGCTTTTCTGCTAGGAAGATATCCTCCCAAACTGGTCTAGGGAAGTCTACTGTGGCCAGGGTTATCAAAGAGTTTCATCCAAGCAAGGAAAACATCAAATTAGGCCCTTCTTTCAAGCTTTCTCCTGCTGACAGAAGAAGAATTGTCTCTAGTATTGCCTCTGGCAAGGTTTAAAATGCTGTCCAGGCAACCCATCTCATCAATTCTGCCCTCTCCTCTCCTGTCTCTTCCCAAACTGTGTGCAATGTGCTAAAGTCTGCATCTCTAAAGGCTGTAGTCAAGAAAAAGAAACCACTCTTGTCTGTTAGGCATAGAAAACATAGGTTGGCCTTTGCTCTCAAGCACCAACACTGGACTGTGGAGAACTGGACTAGGGTAATTTGGTCAGATGAGACCAATATTAACAGGATTGGGTCAGATGGAAGAAAGTATGTGTGGAAAATGGCAGGAAAACCTTTGCAAGACAAGAAGATACAGGAAACAGTAAAGTTTGGAGGAGGTTCCTTGATGGTTTGGGGATGCATGGGCTGGAATGGAGTGGGAATTCTTGCAGAGGTGGAAGAGAGGATGAATGCTTAGCAGTATGTCTCTATTTTGGAGGATAATCTGCTTCCTACCATGGAACATTCTGGAATCCCTGAGGAGAGCATTATTTTTCAACAAGATAATGACCCCAAGCACACCTCTAAAAGAGCCCAGGAGTGGCTAGAATCTCAAGGTATCAAGGTTCTTGATTGGCCAGCACAATCTCCAGATCTTAATCCTATTGAACATCTCTGGCAAATCCTTAAAAAGAAGCTCAACAGTCATACTACACTACCAAGAGGAGTTTGGGAGCTTTTGGAAAGGATTGATATGGAATGGGGCAAGATAGAGGTTGAGAAATGTCAAATATTGATAGAAAGCATGCCTAGAAGACTAGAGGCAGTGATAAAGGCAAAGGAAGGGCATACAAAGTACTAAAATTGTAAAGTAGAGATGTTGCTCAAATAAGTGTCCCAATGACATGTCATTTTGAAATAGTTATATCTCCATTACATGGCAATCAAATCACATATCTAAGAGCTCATTGTCAGAGCAGGGGTCAGGGCTATTTATGACCTTGCAAGAGTTAGAGCTGATACATTTTAGCTCTTTTGCAAATGTCAAGTCTTTTCAAAATGCTCCAACATTGGGACACTTATTTGAGCCACTGTACTTTAGGCATATCTTGCCATACTATGGACCAAATCATACGATCAAGGCATTATTTTGTAGCTAAGAGTCTATACCTTCCATGTTTTTGCCACACCTAAGTAAGATTCTCACATACCCAAGCACTATATTATGTATATTACAAAAGCACAAAACATTGTAATGGTTTTGCTTGTTACTGCAAGAATATTCCTATGGAATCACTACTGTACTGCCATTGGTGCCATTTGCATACTCTTAGCTAAGCTTGAAATCTTGAAATCTTAGTCCAATCTCTTGGACAACAACTTTCAGGAGTTTCACAAGCAAGAATGTCATTACCTAAATGTTCAAAAGAAGCTATCTGGTCAAGATCAAGCCCAGATCCAATTTGTATGTGCTTTGAATGGCCTTGCAGAGAAAAAATGGGTACAATTGAATGCAAAACACCCCAAAATTAATCTATATATAGAGAAGAGTGAAATCAAGCTTGTGAAATAAGCAATAGTACCTACAATGGCAATAATTATATGAGCATATTGGCAATTGACTACCAGAGCATATATTTGTGCTGATGCTGCTTACAGAAACCTGCTTCACACTAAAGCTTGCATCTACAGTGATCTCAAAAACCCTTTCCATACTAACTTGGATAGTAGTGCATAAAGTACATTGCCAAACACTGTGGGAATCTCACTTACCTTTGATATAGTTATAAATAGTATATACATGCTCTCAGCTACAATGTTGCCCTTTGGATCATGTGATTTTGTCCACAGGATATTGAGATATGGTCAATTCAAAACAGCAAAGCCATAGAAAGGGTTTTTGAGGTATTAAATAAAAATGGATATTTGGATATTATTAGTACTTGGTATGGCCTCCTTTTGCTTTAAGTGCTACTTGAATCCCCATAGGCATGCTTTCAATCAAATTGTGATACTTCTCAGCTGGTATCCTATCCCATTCCACCTGAACTCTTTCCCATAAGTCATGAGTCTCACTAGGAGAGTTTTCATACTATGCAAGCCTTCTCTTGAAACAACCCCAGAGATATTCAATTGAGTTTAGATCAGGAGACTATGCAGGCCACACTATAGTAGTGAATTCTTGCTCCTCTAGCCAATTCTTGACTGTCTTGCAAGCATACTTGGGGTCATATCTTGTTGAAAAATGATATTAGGAGGATTGATACCATAATACTCCAAGGTTTGGTGAAGCTCATCTTTCAAAATTTGGAGATAAAACTCCCCATCCATCCTACCATCAATTTTGGTAGCAAACCAATTTCCTCTCAAGTCATACAGTCCCATATCATAAGAGAACCACCTTCAAACTTGAGAGTTTCTTCCACTAGCCTATCACTAAGCCTCTCATCTGTCCTCTTCTATGCCCATTTGTGCCCATCTGACCCTAGGTGATTGATTTTAGTCTCATCAGACCATACTACCTTCTTCTAGTCCTCAAGAGTCCAGTCCTTGTGGGCATAGGCATAATTCAAACAAGCTTTGCAATACCTAGCAGAAAGAATAGGGTGTTTGGATTTGACCACAGCTTTCATACCAGATTTCTTCAAGTGGAGGTGGATAGTACTATTAGAGAGAAGCTGGTTAATGATATTAGTAAGGGCTTTGGTCACTTGGATTGCATTTTCAGCTTTTCCAAAGGTAAAAAAATGTTGGACATGACAAATATTGGTAGGAGGAGGCTTGAAAGGACAACCTCCAATAGCTTTTGGAATGCTAGAGCACTCTTTGGAATGAAGCTTGGATATAGCAGAAGGACTAACACCAGTTTGCCTAGCAATAGTTTCACCAGAGTGGCCAAAATCAAGCAAAAAGAGAATGATGTTTTTTTGAGTAAGAAAAAGAGATCTGACCATGGTGATGGTTGAAAAACAAGAAGTGTGGGAATTTTTTTAAACTCAGACATATTGTTTACATGTATATCTTTGTTTGTACTAACAAACAGTGGCAATTATACTATAATTTGACTGAAATCCTACTCAACAGCTCAAAAACTCAAAAACCCTTTCTATGGCATTGCTATTTTGAATTTACCATATCTCAATATCCTGTGGACCAAATTACATGATCCAGGGGGCAGCATTGTAGCCAAGGTACTATTTATAACTCCACCAAAGGTACTGTAAGTGAGATTTCCATAGTACTTGGCAGTATGCCTCACATACTACTATCTAGATTAGTATGGAAAAGGTTTTTGAAGTCACTGTAATTTGCTTGAGTAGCATATGCTCCCATCTGTTTAGCTATGCACTATTCTTACTTTCCCATGCCACTAAAATATGCATGAAAATAACCAGAAATGCATTGCTATTCTCTAGTTACACTATAGTTCCTTGAACCTCAAACAAGCCATTTATCTATGGTATACAGTGGCTCAAAAAACTGTTCCAATGTTTGCATGTTTTGTATCAATTGGCTCCTAACCCCAATAATCCCTAACCTAGACCTAGCATATGGGTATATAAAATAAAGTACTCACTCTTGGCTTTCTATCTGTGCAAAGATCAAAAGCTTCGGTCAAGATTAGATAAAATGGCAGCTATTACAAAATGACAGCTCATTGGAACAGTTTTTTGACTTTAAGTTTCTATTACATACATTAGACCCTGGAGTGCTGTAAGATTGTTACATAACTTATATAAACCATGCCATCACAAATATATTTCCTAATTTTCCCCATGAAACACCTCTCTGTAGCTCAAAGGGACAACATCATTTCTTTTGCTTCTTTTGATCTTTCTTGTCAAAAAATTACATCCCAAACTGGCATAGGGAAATCTACTGTGGCCAGGGTCCTTCAGGAAGTCTCTCTAGAAAAAGAAAACCACTGGAGGACAACCTTCAAAACTCTCCTCTACCAATAAATATGCTATTGTCCAGCAAATTATTACTGGCAAGGCCAACAATGCAGTTGAGGCCACTTATTTCATCAATTCCATTATCACCACCCCTGTCTGCTCACAGACAGTCAGGAATACCCTTAAGGGGGCCTCTCTTAAGGCTGTAGTGAAGAAAAAGAAACTCCTCCTTATTGCTATCCATAGAAAGACCAGGTTGAAGTTTGCTCTCAAGTACCAGCATTGGACTGTGGAGGACTAGAAGAGGGTTATATGGTCAGATGAGACCAAGATCAATAGGATTGGGTCAGATGGACAGGAGTATGTGTGGAAAAGGCAAGGAGAAGAACTAATTTCTAGAAAGGTCAAAGGTATAGTGAAGTTTGGGGGAGGATCCCTGATAGTTTGGAGCTGTATAGGGTGGAATGGAGTGGGGGTTTTGAGTAAGGTTGAAAAGAGGATGGATGCTGAATAGTATATGGCCATTTTGGAAGATTGCAAAGCATAGAGGAATCTGGAATTCCTGAAGAGGAGGTTATCTTTTAGCAAGACAATAATTCCAAGCATACCTCCAAAAGAGCTCAAAACTGGTTTGAAGAGCAAGATATCAAGCTTTTGGATTGGCCTGCTCAGTCTCCAGACCTCAATCCCATTGAATACACTTGAAATCATCTCAAAAGATGTCTTTTAGGTTATAAGAAGGCTTCTTCAGGGGTTCATCAATTATGGGATAGGATGATGATAGAGTAGGGGAAGATTTCTGCGAAAGAGTGTCAGAAATGGATAGAAAGTATGCCCAGAAGGATTCAAGCAGTTATAAAAGCAAAGGAAGGTCATACCAAGTATTAAATACCTTACCTAGCATAAAGTCAAAAAACTGTTCCAATGAGCTGTCATTTTGTAATGGCTGCCATTTCATCCAATCTTGACCGAATTTTTTGATCCTTGCACAGATAGAAGGCCATGAGTGAGTACTTTATTTCATATATTCATATGCTAGGTCTGGGTTAAGGATTGTTGGGGTTAAAAGCCAATTAATGCAAAACATGCAAACATTGGGACAGTTTTTTGAGCCACTGTATATATTATGAATGGTATGGGAGTTTAAATATCAATAGTCCTGCACAGGATGGAGACCACTGTTATGCTTCTTGACAAAGAACAATGCCAATGCTTGAGAAGATTGGGATGGGATGATTCAACCAGTCTGAAGATATTCATCAATCATTTTTCTGCACTCTTTTTATTCTAGAGGATTCAAAGAATAGATTTTGGCAATCTTTGGAACAAATGATTCCTTCAAATCAATTTTGTGGTT
>JBBPMS010000168.1:22458-39875 GCA_038090435.1 Phylloporus scabripes | reverse complement strand
AGAATCATTGGATTTCACCAAGGCAAAGAGACTCATTCGTGCAAGAGAATGCGAAATTGAAAACACAAGGCAGCTGATGTACAACGAGTCCAGCAAAACTACATAAAAGTAGGGCTGTGCGAATACAGGTCTAGGAGGAAAAGGACAGTATCAGCCGACGCTACAGTGACAGATGACGGAGATCAAAAAGTCAGAAATGCAAAGTATTTGGCTAGTTGCTCTACCAATCGTCAAAGCCTTCGGCTACGACTGGGGCGGCAAACGAAATCATCATGTACCGTGCCAGGAAATTGACTTACGAGGGTATTGAAAATCATGATTTTCTTGTAAATGGCTGAACAATCCTGCGACGAATGGGCTCGACTATCCCTCTTGAAAAGGTCGGGGACAGATACAGGGATAGGCCAATGCGAACTGGCAACAATGCCTAGTAAATCAGATTTAGATTAAGCAAGAGCACCAGCAGCAGTAATAGGAGAACGAGCCTTGGTGGCAGCGTAAGCCAAAACTGCGTTAGCTACATCGCCTGCCAGCTGGCCAGACAAGTGACGGCTACCGTTATGATCGGTAGGGGTGCCTTTCTCGAACCCAAATATGCCATAGCGATGACCGACCCGACAGGACCATTGCTCGCCTTCGTCAACCCATTTGGAGACTTGTTCGCTCACCCAACCCGTAGGCTGACCAGCATCAGACGTGAACTGGTTTACGACGCGTTCGCCGACATGGAGACTTCTTGCGGCATAAAAAATGCCTATAAGAGGCACTATGGCAGTCAATTCATGGAGGACTGCAAACGAAAGAACCAGCGATGGCAGTGGGGAACCAGTCCTGGCTGAAACTGCTGCGAGGGCATTGCGGTAAGAAGAGGACATGGAAAATGCTTCACTACCCTATGTTTACATAATCCATTGAATGTTGGCCAGTGCCATCCAGCGACCAGCGCGACGGATATCAGTAAGATATTATTGGCGCCGTTTTCAGATAGACGAGACCGGGCATGACTGGGATGGCACCAACGAGCAAGAACCGCGCACCATTCGCGTCAAGTTCTCTACCGTTCCCGACTCGATGCTCGACGCGCTTCACGGCATCAGAGCCATAGAGCGACACTTTGGTCGCATCCGTGACTATCGTTTGCTGCGCGTATGTCCTCATTGAATCGTCTCTGGTCCCAAAGCTTATTCCAAGTCTAGGATTCGGAAATTCGCTCCGACTACCAGGCAATTTTTTGGGCAGCGTTCGAGTCTCCCAGATCGCTTCTTCGCGTGCCACCACAAGGCACGACCCTCGAAGTTGCACTCCCGCCTCTCCTCGGTCGGCTCGACGGTGGTCCTGGTCTGAATGACTTGACGAGTCTTCTCGTCCCCGCTGACCGTAGCAACCCCATCTCTTCGGCTTCCCAGGCTGAGGCTCCAAAACCAACTCGGCTTGTCACACTGAACATCAAACGTGCAGGTTTGTTATTTACTATTCCACGGGAATGGCATGAAGTAGTCACACCATCCAGCTTCTCCCCTCACTTACCGGGGCACAGTGAAACCTCCGTTCCGCTCGCGAGCCATGAAGGCCGCCATCGGACATGGATTCTTGGAGTGGGGTGGTTTCGCTCCCCTCGAACCACTCCATACGTCGTCTCCATTCACATCTCCCTCCGCGGACCTTCCCCAATTGGACAGCAAGAATATGCGCATAGCGTTGAACAAATGGAGTCAGATTTTAGGCGTTGCCGATCCTCTGTTCCCGGAGATGAAGCAAGCTCAAAATGAAACTGAGACGAAAGATGCTGAAAGTGATTGGGAACCACTGTCGGAATCTCCTTGGATGCCAATTCTCGAGGAAGATGTCACAGAGGAGCCTGAGATCCCTCAAGGGGCCCAAGAGAGTCTGAGACAAAGTCTTGAAAGCCTCTTGCAGCGGACTGACGCCAAAGTGCGGCGTGAAGAGACATGATGTACATCTTAGACTAGCTAGTTGGTTACCTTTAGCACATCTTTATTGTCATGATCCGCTAAGTTGTTCATGGTCCGTGCCGAACGACTGCAACTTGGCAATATCACACTTGGTCTACTACTACAACCCAGAATGGTGTCAACGGCGGCGCGTCTCATTGGAAACTCGTTCAGAACTGCGACGTCGCTCGCACGATCATTTGCCACGACCCCTCTGGCTCGAGGTGTGTATTTCGTGTCCTCGTTTCCAGCTTGATCAAAGTCAGGATAGCCAAAGGATACGCACAGTATAACCCTGTAGTGAGTCTTGCCATTGGGTCTGCTTCGTGTCACTCACACAACTACGGGGCCAGGATCCGCTCCTGTTGGACACCTTGCTCACAGAGGAAGAAATCGCCATTAGGTGCGCCCCGCGCCGGACCTACCTCTCCGTCCTCACATGATATCTTCAGGGACACCGCGCGTGAATACTGTCAGGCATGTCCTTTCGTTCCCCACCTTGTGACGCTGCAGTACAAGCATGCTGGGTTTCATTAGGAAAACTTGGCGCCTCGTGTGTTGGAGGGATGGCGAACAGAACGTGAGCAATCGATCACATCCGTCCCATGTCGTATCTGACGTCCAAATCTTCGCATAGAGTTCAACAATGATATTTTGCCTGAAATGGGGAAACTGGGCCTCCTAGGTCCGACAATCCATGGGTACGGTTGTGCCGGTGTCAGCCATGTCGCATATGGTCTGATTGCACGTGAGATTGAAAGGTTCGTCGCTCCGTGTTCATCGTGCATACCTAGCGTTCAACACGTGGGTGTTCAGAGTCGATTCAGGTTATCGGTCGACGGCCTCCGTGCAATCCTCTCTGGTGATGCACCCCATTTACGAGTTCGGTTCAGAGACACAGAAGAGCGAATATATTCCCCGCCTAGGTAATCATCATCGTGAATGCTGTGCTCAATGGGGCTAATAGTGTTCCGCAGCTCGGGGAGAACTCGTCGGCTGCTTTGTGAGTTCCGGGACTTGTCACCTTTTTTTCTGATCCATCATGTTTTCTTTCTCAAGGGCCTCACTGAACCGAATCATGGGTCTGACCCCGCGGGGATGGAGACGACCGCAGAGGAAGTAGACGGTGGATTTGTTCTCAACGGGAGTAAGACCTGGATAACGAATTCACCAGTAGCGTACGCCGTTGGCCCTTCACCTGCGTGTTCACTGATCACCAAAAAAAAAAACAGTGACATCTTTGTCGTTTGGGCACGGTGCAAGTGGGATGGCAAGGTTCGGGGTTTCATCCTCGAAAAGGCACGTTGTACCATTCCGCTCGGCTCGTCGAACCCGTATATTCAGAACATAGCAGGGCATGAAAGGTCTTCAGGCGCCGCCAATCAAAAATAAACTTGCCCTTCGTGCATCAGTCACGGGATCTATTTTTATGGACTCGGTAAGGGTGTCACATAGCCACATTCTTCCCCATGGCCAGGGACTCGGCGCCCCGTTTTCGTGTTTGAATAGTGCACGGTACGCTTGTTCCGAAGGCAGTGACTGCGGATTTATCACGCGAGTTTTAGGTATGGCATCTCTTGGGGCGCCATGGGAGCCCTGGAAGACTGCGTGGAAAGATCGCTGGCGTATGCGCTCGAGCGGAGGCAGTTTAAACGCCCTCTGGCATCGTTCCAGCTTGTACAGAAGAAGCTGGTTGATGCGCAGACGGAGATCGTGTTGGGTTTACAAGCCAGTCTTCAAGTCGGCCGGCTGAAGGAAACCGGGCAATCAGCGCCCGAGATGGTCAGCATGGTGAAACGCAATAACTGTGGCAAGGCCCTGCAACATGCCAGAATCGTCTTGGACATTTTGGGAGGCAACGCCTCTTCGGATGAGTCTGTCGCTGTCACTTTATTCAGGCTAGTGTGTCCTGAACTCTACCATAGGTATCACATCGGTCGACATGTTGCGAATCTACAGGTCGTCAACACGTATGAAGGTATGTCTGTAGAACCTAGTTTCCCGGCTGTTTTGCTGACCGCTTTCGGTCCTAACTTAGGCACACATGTATGTTCTTTTTCATTTCTTTTTGTTCAATCGTACCATTCCATTTCTGCAGGATATCCATACCCTCATCCTCGGCAAAGCACTGACAGGCATGCAAGCTTTTGTCAGCTGAGACAGTAGCGCCCCTCCTGATCTTATTTTGTATAATCCTCTCCCACCCGTGGGCGCGAGCTGTATCATGTCTAGAGAATGAATTGATTTCAGGACCGAGACCCGCTGATAAGGAGGCGGAGGTGGGCAAGTCCCTCGTGTACCCCCTGTGCAAGGCGAGTAATTCTCCCGTTGATTGACACAACCGCGCGTTGTCCGTCGAACGGCCGCCAGACCATGCCTCTGAGCATGTGTTAAAGGGATAGCGGGCGGGCGACCGGTTTACATCAACGGCAGCCTCCTGCTCCATCCGAGCTTGCCGATTGTCATGGAGTGTCGTAGAACAACCGGGGACTTGATCTAGAGTGACCTAAACCCGACCTCTCGACGGCAGCCTGACTATGCGTTACCACCACCACAAAAAAGTTAGCATATCCCCATCAAAAACAAAAGGAAAGCGTGGGTCATGAGGCCATGTGGCATGAAACACCATCTGTCAAACGTAATGTGCCTCGAGATCGGCGGCCCATATCGGTGCGAAGATAATAGGGTTAGCTGAAAACATATTATGATATATTGTTGTGTATCATCTCCGTCGGATGATTCCTGTTCTTTTTCTCGTCTCTTTTTAGAGGGCAATGCTGTTAGCACCAGGACCGTACAGGATGTCCTGGTACGAAGTTAAGGCCCGAATCCGCGCTGCACGGAATCGCTTAAGCGAAGGTTGACACACTTGCACTGCACTTGATATGTACTCATACAAAACAAAAAGAAGGAGACAACACAAGCACCACAGAACTGCTCTTTATGCATCCGCATTTCTCAGGCATGGATGAACGTAGGCGAGCCCTAGGAGCTCAAAGACTTCTTTCTCACTTTGGGGAAGAAGCAGTGTCGAATCATGCCGTCGAGTTCTGATTGGTGGGTGATAGATATCAACGGTAACAATATGGAGTAAAACCATGCTCACATGCCGGAAGAATCGAACTTTAGGCCCCTGAAGCACAGCATGTCATTAATGGCGGTTTTTTTCTCATGCTTTACGACCCTTACTTTGTTTTGGCCCACACACGGAGATCACGCTCAAACATCGTGGATCCTGTCCTGAAAACAACGATCAAAATCCGGCGAATCAAGGTGACGTGAGTGTCAACCAACCATCCGACCACCGCCGTCCAGAATAATGCAGGAGAGGTAAAAATTAAGTCCACGCGTCTGTATGTCCGTTGGCGAGTTGGGTCGTTGGGAAGCACAAACACCGTGAATACTTTCTCGAGGGAGTCCCAGTGGTCAGTGCGAAACACGTTGTGGGGGTGATCTCCGCTCATGTCTGATCGTCCGGGACTGTGATGCGACGCGTAACCAATCTTTAAAGACTTACTCAGCACATGTTTAACAAGCCCTGTAAGCGGAGGATATGAGGAACGCTATCACCGAGGTCAAATATTATTACCACGTTCATGAAGCCTCTGCACTAATTTCTTGCAAAGACCTTGCATTTTGTCAACACCGTGTTCCAAGTCCGTATGGGAGATAATGATATCCACGTCGTTGCTTTCTCGCTTCCCACGGCGATAGCTAAAGCGAGGTCTGAATGGAAACGGGGTTCATACGACAACAAGGGACCTGACCCGCCTACGAGTATGCCCTTGCAGCCTACATCAATCAACTCGGCCTCCCGCATGATTACCTGATTGATCTCTTCGACCTCTTGGCGTGGAATTCTAAAGGCGGGTTACAGACACGACGACAACGGCGTGTTTCATCAACTCACTTTTGGCTAAAGTGCTCTCGCAGAATTAGTGAAAGTTGAATGGATTTGTCCACCCCTATTTCCTTGCTGTGGCCTGCCTGAAGATGAGACTGAATCCCCTCGAGTGTTGTCTCTGACGTGACTTCATAATATTTTTCGAGATCTTCAATAGTTCGTAATCCCAGGGAGTAAAGGTTTCTGGCGGTATGTGGTCCGATGCCGTGTATGGTGTTGAATACAGAAAGTGTGAGAAACCTTGGAGAGCATAGAAGGCCTTCTGTGGTCACGGGTGAGGCCCAAGTTGTCTGTTGGGGGTGATGTACACTGACGTGCTTCTGATATCTTGCCAGTCTTGGTGAACTCCTTGACCTGGGTAAGACAATTCGGATTAGACACCAGAAATAGGTGGCAGCCTTTGTCATACCATGGCGATGAGCTTCGTGCCAAGATATGGCAGCTTTGCTATATCCTTTGGTGGGGTGTGTTCATTAAAATAGTGAGGATAAGCTAAAAGAACCCTGTCAAATTTCGAAATGCCTGCGGACCTGATTTGACTGACCTTTGATAGACTGAAGAGAGTAAAGTCATTATTAGCTTACGCAGCAGCACCTGGAGCTCACGGCAATTGCTCGAGAGTAGCTCAACGTACTTCGTTCTTCTCCTTCATAAAGTCTGGCTCTGCGGATGATTTCTAGCTGTTCGACAAGGGCCTGGTTTGGACAAATTAGGGGCGACGCTCGCTGACAGCTGAGACGCGCGAGGTGGTTTAGAGCCGCGAAGTCTGTGCCCTTTACCTCGGGGTCTGCGGGGATTGACAATCCAGGGAGTGTACCCGCCCCGGGGGACAAACACGTGGGATCATCAGAAAGGTCACCGAGTGCAGCATATTTCCCATATGGCTGGATAGCCCCAGAGTTGATGGAATCCCTCAACCAACCAGGGGTGACGATGGCTTTAGTTTTCTGAGAGCTTTGGTTAACGCAGCGCATGCCAAGAACGAGACGGTCCACGAACAGCGACCTCCCAGCGAATGTGTCTCTCAAGGCGGGGCTTTGTGTGCACGGTAGTGATGATAACGTCTGCGTGGTCCACGTCTGTCGTCAATTCAAGGTTTCGTGCGCAGACTTGTTTAGCAGTGGCGTATTTCTCCACGAGGTTAACAAGATCCTCCAGTGCGCAGGATTTGAGTTTGGCAGATATGATGTGTACTCTAAGGGGATATTGATCGACTGAGCTTTCGCGAGAGTCCGCAGAATCCGAGTTGGCGTATACGCGCTTTGATGGACCAACGCCACTGTCGCCAGGGGATGTGGATGAACGCGCCCGTTTACGAATCATCAAGAGCGAGTTGGTCGACGATCTAAGTTAGTGCTCGGTAGTTCGGGTCAAACTGGCGTGATGTCACAGTCACTTGTAGCCTGAGTGTTGACTACGTCCACCTCAACTTTTGCCAGCAATTCATCACTAAACGTTAACCTTCTTAGGCATTCCAGCGCATCGAAAAATGATACTCGGGCCCCAAATTAGTGAACAACGTCTCCCAGAACATAGCATTTGATTTTTTTACGTGTCATACAATAAGGTAAGTCTTCACTGAAGTATCAATGTGCATTACAGTGCCGCATTGCAACTTTGCGCCTGTGTCGCTAACTGCACGTTTACATCCTGCCTTCTAGTTTATGTGTTCACTGAGTTAAGGTCGGAGCACCGCTGCGCGCATCCACATAAACTCCCCGAAGATTACACCAAAATCCAATGTCGGCAAACGTGCTCTGGAGCGGGTACTTACTTTGTTGTGTCTCGGCTGTTGTTTTTGGTTTGGTTCAACGGGCTGCATCAAAGTTCCCACCATAGTATGTCCTCACTCTCGCCCTCGATTATTGGACAATTAAAATTTCGGACATAAGCTAATTCCTGCCTTCAGTCGACAATGGAACTGTCATGAAACTCCATGGCTGTGTGGAGCGCAGTGATATCGGCAAACTTGACGGAGCTTGACGATCCGCAGATACCCCCATCTTGTACTTTCACAAGGATTACACCGGTCTCAAATTGCCTGGATACGCTGGTCACTCCCGCCGCCGCCTCGAACGTCCGAAGTGTCTGAATCGGTTTCTTCAGTCATGTTCGCACGAATGGGTACAATAGCTTACTGCATCAAACTGATGAGTTTACAAATGATACGCAACTTCAAGTTGATGGCGTGACTTTTAACTTTATTCTTTTTCCAGTTGCATACTTATCTCGGATGTCAGTGCAGACATGTTTCCAAAAGGGGCCACCGAGGCGCATCGATAAGATCGGCAAGGCTGTGTCTCGCCAGGCGCACATCAGCGAGTGGCGGTAATGCAAAGCATGTGTATCACGCGAGAACTATCCCGTCTGGTGTTCATGATCATATGTGCAGCACAGTCCATAGAGGAATACGGCGAGGTCACTTTGGGAAACCCATCTCAGCCGTACTAATCTGGATAGGCACGACATTAGTGCGCACTATCTTCAACCGGCCATTACCCTACATTCTGAAGCAGTGCATCACATCCAACGGATCTCCAGCCTGCATTTGGATCTCAGTATCTCGACTAGTCCCCCAAACCTCAACAATTGAATGCCCCCTTCCCACGAGGTGGGGCCTATGTTTGACGATCTCCTGTGCTTTGGAACCTGAGGTGCGGGGCCACCCGGCGGGTTTCCCACTGCTCCGCCTCCCAGCAAATTCGTAAGCTATCTCCATTGTGGTCGCATTTACACTGCATCCTCGCTAATAGTATCACTCGCGATCTTTTTCGTGTGCCGTAGATCTCGTAAGCCGGGGACACCGCCCAAGGTATCTCACTCACGGAGGCCACGGACACATCGTCCCTGCCTCACAACTTTAAACAAGCCAATATGGTATCAAGGCCGACGCCGGGATAATTGACGATCGGCGGCCCTTGCTACGCAGCGCGGCGTCTCAATCACGGTCACCTGCCGGGCGCCACCGTTACGGTCTTCCCGATCGGATTCTTTTCCTGTTCCCTTTTGTGTCTGCGACGGGTTTCACGGAGGTGGTCCGATTGTTGCGATTTCTGATTTGTGTAACTTACTTGGGTCAGGGTTGAGGCTGCCACGATGTCGATTAGGCGAATTGTGGGAGCTTAGCCCCGAAAGTGATGGGGTTGTCTTCAGAACATCCGCGATGGCGCTTACCCGAGAGAAGGCCAGATCTGCCACTGTCCAGGATCGTACAACAGCCGAGTACATGTGAGAGATTTCAAATCAGACGTGTGCTTGATTTGGTCGCTAAAGAATCGCAGTGCGGGCCTACTTTGTTACACGCGAGATATAAATCCGGGTTCTCAATCATTATGGGCGTTTAAGGTCGAGGACATACCCCTTCGTTCCTCCCTGTTCGCAGATCGCTGTCCCCATGCTTGCCCACTCGCTCGCGTCCCAGCCCCAGCCAGTGTCCACACCTCGTACAGCACTCGTATCTTCTGGAGACATGACATGGGATCACCGAGGCTCTTATTCTGCTGATACGTTGGACGTCGTCAGCTGGAACTATTACGCCCTCCCTCCATCACCTCCAGCTTCTGTCTGCTCAAACACAGACGACTCCCCGTACATCGGTAGGAAATCGATTCGGCCGTCCTTCACACCCGAGCCACAATCAGAGAACGACCGGCAATCGTGTCTGCCAACTGACCAAGTGTTCGATATCGACAGCATGGAGGCACCCTCATCCTCAGATTCTGCGTCCCCACCACCTTCGATACTGCGCCAGTCGACCCTTTCCTCGGATAGCGGACCTCCACCCAAGAAGGTTTTCACCACGATCGGAGGGGTGAAGAAAGGCCGAGGGAATGGGGAAAGGATCACTACCAAAGACTTTGTTCCTCCGGACGTGACTGGCTTAAGTAAGCGCGAGGCACGTTTATTGAAGAACCGGGCTGCTGCCTTCCTCAGTCGGCAGCGAAAGAGAGAGGAGTTCGAGGCAATGGAAATGTGATTCCTTCCGTCTTTTGCTTATCACTTCTGTTCATTGACGAGATTTCCCTAAGACGCCTCAAGGAGCTGGAAGAAGAAAATTTGGACCTTCAGGCTCTGGCAGCGAAAGGAAAGAAATATGATGACCTTGTCGCGACTGTGGAACAACTTCGGCTGCGCTTGTCGATAGCTGAGAAACGCGAACACGAATTGACCGCGGAGCTCGCAAATCAAACTGCGACGAACCTGGCAGTCAAGACGGAGTCGCACGATCTCCTTTCGCCGTACTTGCCCTACGAAACGCCCGGCTCAGCCCCCAACATCCCGATGATGGTGAGATAGCTGCTTACACACAAAACAGGGCGTAGCACTAACCGAAAACCATAGAAACAATGCCTCTTGTCATCGCTTCCGTCGCTTCTCTCTCTGCCGCCACAGTCCTCACTGCCCATAAACTTCAGGGTCCCATTGACTTGTGCTAGTACGGCGAGACCGTCGCCCGCCTCGTTAGGTCATCAGGCTACTCCTTACGATATGAATGATCAGTGCCGGCCACGATTTGGCTATGGAAGCATCGAATTCCATCCCAGCTCCGCTGATGTCGAGTCCTCGAAGAAGGTGGATTTTGGTGGTGGAGTTCCCGAGGTGTTCCAATTCGATATGGATGGGCTCCACAGCGTTGGTAGTCTTGTGGTTTCCTTTGACGCCTCGGTGACCGAAGACGGTCGAGGCAGCGTGCATGTCCAAGTCTCAGAGCAGCCCGCTAAGCCCACGGTCAACGAGAGCAGACAGAGGCCTCCATCGCTCACTTCTCAATGGTCTGAAGATGACCCGAGTTTTGGTATGACATGCTACGCTTTGCCCCCGCTATCGGCGCCAGTCAGCATTCCTTCGTCTGGAGCCATGGACCATCTTGGGGTTTTCGCGTGCACTGGAAATGCGCATTCCAGGATGGGTTTCGACACGCAGCTAATGCCATCAGGATATACGCCATTTGTACAGGATGGCCCAGAGCAAGCATACGCTTACTACCCAGGAATGATACCTGAATAGATCTTGTGCGGGGCCCAGGTTTGCCTTGCTTCTTGTCTGTGCTCTATACTTGTTACCGAGTATATGTTTTATTGTGGTATGGTTTTTATCTACGTGCAGATTTTCCTGGCCTGTTGTTATCTAACGCATCTTACTAGTACTGCAAGCAACACTGAAAGTGAGCGTTGCGATAAAGGAGTCGGTGCATCTGCGTTACCTTCATCTTCGATTAGTTCTGTAGCATAGCAAGCTGTATCTTAGCATCGAATACTGTTATAATACGTGAGTCAGCAGCATTGCGTGGGTATGGATGGCTCAATATATCTCCTTCGAGTGTCGCCCGATGCCCTGCTGGGGGCCGAACAAGCCATTTGCGCACCCGAACAGGCACGCAATTTAGTGCAGCTTCGCCAAGATTTGTGGCTTGTTTCTCGACCACCACCACCATGGACGCCCAGCTGCGCACCAGCAAGACCAACAAATTCACAAACCCGCCTGACTATACCTTTGCGTCTCATCGTCTCCGCAAGACGCTTCGAGATCCATCAAAGCAGCCCATCGTGCTTGTCGCTTGCGGTTCCTTCAGTCCGGTCACCTATCTCCATCTTCGAATGTTCGAGATGGCGAAGGACTACGTTCGGCAGAACTCCAATTTCGAAATTGTGGGTGGTTATCTGAGTCCCGTGAGCGACCAGTACAAGAAACCTGGTTTGCTCAGCGCATACCATAGGTGAGCGATAACCTCCGAAATCGATTCTTCCTATCGTATTCCATCACCTGAAACTCCGCCCCCTGGATGAGTCGGTCCGGTTGCTATGCTCAGCTAAATTAGTATGCTGCGGTCGCCTTGCTTCATTGGGGCACATTCGAGTGCCTCAACGGACCCCGTTATCCATCGTGGAGCGAGGCTGTGAATGTCGCCTCGAAAGAGAGGTCATCTCATATGGGCTTTACCATATCTTTGTATGATAGGTTGGTTGATCCCGTGACTTCATCTCGCGGGATGAAACACAAGGGATGTGCCACCTGATCCATCCTCCTTGGCTTCTCTGCTGCGCTGATAAGCGCGGTGGCGTCCTCGGAACTTCGCCAACCCACCGCGACTTATCGGTCGCACGGCTAGATCTGTGGCATTCTCGTGCATCACTCCCAAGACAGAAGCTCACCCATGCCTTTTTCATTTAGAGTCAACATGTGCACTCTCGCCGCAGAGGAAACATCCTCATGGCTCATGATTGATCCATGGGAGGCTTTCCAGCACTATCAACGCACAGCCGTCGTGCTAGACCATTTCGACTATGAAATAAACACAATCTTGGGCGGAGTGCAGACGCAGGACGGCGAGCACCGGGATGTCAGGGTCATGCTACTCGCAGGCTCAGACATGATAAGCACTATGTCCGAGCCCGGCGTTTGGTCGGTCGAAGATGTAAGCCATTTCCGTCCTCGGGATTTCATTCCACACACCTCTTGTCCGTAGTTGGACCACATACTCGGCCAGTACGGTACCTTTATCATCGAACGGGCAGGCTCCAGCATGGAACAAGCTACGGACAACCTGGCACGATGGAAAAACAACATCCATCTTGTTCCCCAGCTGATCCAGAATGACGTCTCGTCGACCAAAGTCCGTCTGTTCCTTCGCCGCGGACTCTCCGTGCGGTACCTCCTTCCGTCCACAGTCGTCGATTACATAGAAGAGCATAACTTATACCTAGATGAAGGATCCGTCCTGGAGAAGGAGAAAGGAAAGGACAAGGACGGTAGCCTTGCTAAGCGAGAAGGTGATGTAGAATTTTCGATCAAGGCAAATGTGCAGTCGTAATAGAAGGAGGACTAGTTAGTTACTAGTTGTATAACGCGACGTGGCTATGTACAGTACAACAGAGATTGGCAAGTACCATGACCGCAACTAGAAAAATTCTGATGCTACACGGGCATGTCCTCGTATTTCATCAAACCAATGGCGCTAACCCAATAGAGTAGATACTCGCAGAATGCGAGTATATTCAGTAAGCGGGTTCGCTCAGCTCAAGGACCCATCTAGGTTTGCAAGTAATGACAAGGCGATGATACAGCTTGGCGCACTTCGCAAGGCGGTGGACAAGGACGTTGAATTGGGTGTGTCACGTCCACCATCACCGTTTACCAGCGCGCTGCAACTTTTTTTCTCCATAGTCTTTGTCGATGGCCCAATAGTGTTACAACCAGTGGATCTAGATGGCTCCACGGCCAATGCGCTTGGTACCCTCGAAGCCACGACCACAGCGTCCGATCCGGCTCTCACGCCTAGAGGATGGTACAAGTCGAATCCCGAGCGTACGGTTGCGAAAGGGCTCGACGAAGCTTTGCAGACGCTCAAAGATGTCCTTTCACGGGATCGCTATGTGGTGAGTCTGGGTATACGTCCTTGTACTGCAAAAGGATCAGATCACCATCTTTTTAGGGGGTTTTTGGTTTCAGGTGGGTTGCCGGAGAATCTACACCGCTCTCATTCTTGAACGTCTTCATTCGTTCAGCCAGGGTGCGGCCATGGCAGCTCTTCTTGCCGCGCTGGTACGTGAAGAGAGAATGGGTCACGAGAAACACTAATGTCCCCAGCTCGAGAAACCGCACACATACCCTGGTTTTCTGACGAATGGAGAGCCACCTCATCCACCATTGTGTGTCCTGTCCCATCAATGCATTAGCGAACCTCACTGTTCCTAGTCAATTTTGTGTCTCTGTATCGGGCTTCAAGGTCGGCGATCCATTGGCTAGCGACATATTTGGCACGTCGTATTCGACGCCGACGCTACACGTGCTCGGAAAGACGGACGTGATTGTAATCGAGGAGCGATCCAAGGCCCTTTTGGGCGTGTCTGCCAGCGCGCGAGTGGAAGAACATCAAGGAGGTTGGTACCACGATCGCTATTCGCCCTGATTGTTCGTCATGCGTCCATAGGTCATTTCGTTCCCTCAAACGCGAACTGGAGGAACTTTTTTAGAGACTACCTACGCGATCCGCTGGGAGAAGTGGGGTCCCCTAGGCCAGGGGTTATATCACAGTCCAACTCTGGAACAGCCACTCCGATCACGCCCGGGTCAAATTTGTAAACCTATCTGTCCCGTTTAACGGCCTTGTCAGCATGGTGGTGAATCCCAGGGTTTTTCCCCATAAGTCTGACCCGTGGACAGCCGGGCAGCGTTATTTGATGTGGGGAGGCTGTACTGTCTCAGTGCGTCCGTCGAACCTTGTATCAGTCCAATCGGTGATCCGATCGGTGAATTTCACTGGACAATGTTGCTACATGCGATCAGTGGGCGTGCGTGCTGGTATCATGGCCCTCATGGCTATGCGATATCTAGGTACGTCATTCTAAAAACGTTTGTAAAGTGCCGCCGGAACACGGCGGGGAACGAAGTTCAAATCAGAAAGCACCAAATCAGCCATAGTGGACGGTGGATACTGAACAAGTTCCCGACATAGCGATATCAGGTCTAATGGGCGCAATCTCATCACTATCAAAATGTGTCTGTCTGGCCGCCTTCCTCCTAGTAACCGGATATGTCGATAAGCCATTGAAAATAATGAACAAGCCCTCATGTGTCGGGAAGAGTACTGGATCGACCGATCGGAGCGACCAAATGGCCCACAGCGGGCCGTTCAGCAGCGACATAATTATCATGTGAGTGGAGCAAAGAAGTAGCCCCCGTCTCACAGTTCACCGCCTTCTTAGCGTCGGCGGAGAGCTCGCTCGCTTCTGCTGTGATAAAAGGATAAACTATTCATCCACGGAAATTCTCTGGGCACCATCGAGCCTTTCGTCGGTCGTCGGTTTTGCCTTGATTGCAAAGTTGTTCAAGTTTTCGCACCGGATGGAACCGCTATCAGCTGACCCAGATATGATAGCCTCCTCTGCACAAATCGGATCTGGATCCGGTGAGTTCGGTGCCGTTGGACCTTGTGCCTTCTGTCATGCACCTGTTGTGACCACCGGTCCGATTGTTGGGCAAGCGATTCGTTCTAACTGGGCGGGTGCGTTAGGGTTCACTTGATCATCAGTTGAAGCTGTGCACGGGCCTTTCAATATTCTATGACATTATGGTCCCAGGCATGCCGAGATTGATGTTGTGTTGCCTAATTCTTCGAGCTCTGCTGTACCACCTAGTAGGGCCTTTGTCATGCCAGACTGGAAAGATCTGCCATTTGTTCTTCAATTTTACCGAGTAGTACCCAGGGAAACAAGGACTCTTTACTCTTTTGCTTGCCGCCATCATAGGCAATTCATCGTGGTATAGAACCCGCGGGTCATGACTTTGTTCCGACGTGCTCCGCCCGACGCTGTACGTCGAGTTGCCCCAAATGTTTCTCACACCACTGGTCGTCGCCGATAGGCTTTGCGAGTCGAGGGTGCGACCGAATCAAGCGTTGTTGACACTGCCAGCGGCTGGGGAGCACGTGCTGTAGATCATGCAGTGCGGTCGAACGTGAACATGTCACCATGTGCTTGCTGATTCCACGGACGATGAGCAAAACGGGTCTTGCTCCGAGACTTTGACCATGTCAGCCTCCGCCAACGGTTTGGTCTGTTTCACCAACTGTCTTCTGCCTCGAGAGGACGGCACCTTGGACGAGAAGGACCTTTGGATCGACGAGCGTCGCGGGGTCATTTTGGACGCCCAGGTGCGTTCGAGTCTTGCGATTCGACAACTTTCCCTCTGAACCAGCGATACGCAGACAACTTTTTATCTGCAGCGGCAAAGGCCACACAGGATCATAGATCTAGCCGGCAACATCCTCAGGTGAATGCACTCCACAGTACTTGGATCACCACTAAGAGCGACCTCCTCAGTCCAGGGTTCATTGATATCCAGATCAATGGCGGATTTGGTTTCGACTTTTCCGTTTACCAAGGCGACGACGAGGCATACCGCGATGGCCTCAGGCTCGTCGCAGAACGGATCACGGAGACGGGCGTCACAGCCCTCGTCCCCACAATTATCGTACGTGGACAATTCCAGTTGAGCCTGCTCTCTGATGACACCCTTCTAGACCCAAGAAAAGTCGCACTACCCAACGCTGCTCCGTCTTTTGCGACCCTGGTCCCCACCGGGTGCTGCACACTTGCTAGGTTGGCACGTTGAAGGTCCATTCCTGCATCTTGCAAAGCGCGGTGCCCATGCTCCCCCGTTGATTGTCTCTGCCCCAGATGGGTTAAGTTCCTTCGAGTCCACCTACGGCCCTGAGAACCTCGCAGAGAAGGAGGATTGGCTCATGGGTGACGACATCAACCAGCACACGGTTGGCGTCCGGATCATCACAGCTGCACCCGAAGTCGAAGGGGTAATGGAAGCCATTTCAAAAGCGAGCAAGCGTGGCATATGTTTCAACATCGGCCACAGGTGAGCCACGTCACTTGCAACCAGGCAATATGCGCTCAGACGAGCATTGTAGCATTTGCACGACCGATGTGGCGACCGCCGCCGTCCGGAATGGGGCGCGTTGCATTACCCACTTGTTCAATGCGATGCCCCAATTGCATCACAGGGACCCCGCGATTATTGGTCTCCTGGGCGCATCGCCATTCACCTCTTCTGGCCCAGCATCCGACTTTGCGCCACTCCCGAGTTCCCCGCCCAAAAAGCTCTCTTCTTCGGGAACGAACGGCAGAACGCCCTATGCGTCCGAGGCGTTTGACGAGTTCCAGACCCCCCCTGGGACCCCCCTCAAACAACAGATCAGGGACTCGTCTACCCTCGGGAAGTCTCCCTTTCGGAGACCTTTTTATGAAATCATCGTGGATGGCATTCACTCTCACCCAAACTCGGTCAGGGTACGCGTATAATGCCACTTTGACGTCCACTGCATTCATCATGCGGCTGTTCTCTCAAGCTCGCATACTCTGCACACCCTGAGGGGTGTATCTTGATCACGGACGGTAATACATTTGCCATTTTTGTCGCATAGACTGACGGGTGGGTCGCAATCCCTACAGCAATGAGGATACTCGATCCGCACTTGAAAGACGGTATTCACGAGTGGCGCGATGGTCGCCGCTTGTTCAAGGAAGGTGACAAGCTCTATCTAGAAGGCACTACGACGCTCGCCGGGAGGTCCGTCCGTTTGCCGTCTGTCGACTATTCATGCCATATTTTTTACAGCGTGGTCACGTTGGACAAGTGCGTTCGCAACTTTGTGCAGTTTACGGGGTGTTCGCTCGGCCAAGCGATCAATTGCGCGACGTTGCACCCGGCAAAGTAAGCAGTGTCTTTGTCTTGGAATTAGCTTTATGCATGTGTATGCGCGACGTTCTAGATGCCTCGGAATTGAGAATAAGAAAGGTACCCTCAGGGCCGGTGCCGACGCTGACTTGGTCGTTCTCGACCGCCACGGCCAGGTTCTCAGTACGTGGGTCAAAGGCAAGAAGGTCTGGGAGAAGAATTGAGATATCAATGATATCACGCTTCAGCCACCTCCACAAAGGATATGCATGGGGGAGATCAAGACAATTGAATCAGTTATGATGCGATCACATAAAATGCGGTGTTAGAATTTGTGTATGTATGCGTGCATGTATGGGCAGAGCTCCTCG
>JBBPMS010000168.1:4095-14786 GCA_038090435.1 Phylloporus scabripes | reverse complement strand
TGTCCTGGTAGACAAAGTGAGAGTGCTTCCCGGTCGAGAACAGTGGCCTCGTTGAGGTCGTCGATGCCATCGTGGAAGAGGGTGTAGAAACGGCTAGCTGCGCCGGTCACTTTGTTGAGGGCGACGTCTCCCGTTTCGGAGGAGGCACAATGATTGAACACGACAATGACACCCGCGAGGATGGTGAGATGAAGAGTAAAAGGTATCCGGGCCATGAAGGTTTGACGGTAGACTACGAACCACAAACAGCAACAAATCGCAAGGTGTCATTATGTAGCATGGTCTACGGTAATACTAGTAGTACATACGTACAGTAAAACAGCAATATCCAGCCAGTCCTATACACAGACGCTCTCAAAACGTTCATACGCAGGCGGTGTTTCCCCCCTCTCGCTCACGAAGCCAGACACCAACTGTTCATACAAGCGCGTCCCGCTGAGTAACTCCGACTCGGGTCCATGAGAGTATGTCCGCGCTTTTGGCTTGGAGTGCGTGCGACATGGACACGTCGAGGTATCCTCTGGAGACTCGTCGTCTGACTGAAGTGTTTCGGAATAGCACGGGAGAGACGTCCATCCCAATGTGCAACGGCACTGCAGTAATAAATGGGAGGTGAATAGGCCAGAACAAGGCGTTCATACCAAACTTACCGACAAAATTACTATGGGGATATGAATTATGATGTCATACATCCTCTTCCTCCCGGCGATTTCAGACCCTTCTTCCTTTTCCACTCTCAAGGTTGCCTTGAGCGTATGACTTACCATGATATTGCTACCCTTGGTTTGGTTCGAGGGATGCAGGAACGAGCAAGAGTCCGGGACTTGCAGTTCATGGCAAATTGTCCACGGGCCCGGTCCCATGAAAGAAGACGCTACTTCATTTTCATCGTCGTCAGGATTCACGAAACGATACAACGGTGACTTGCGGAACGCATCCGCCTCCTCCGATACCAGGGGTAAAATCGGTCGCGTGTGCCGGTCAACCAGACTAAAGTATCTGATAGCCAGCAATGTAGCACGTCGTACCACATCCATGCGTGCTCGTGTCTGCATTTTAGTATAGTATTCTGTTCGTTCTTTGAGATTGACAGACGTCAGCCGTACTCACTCCCCTTCGTGAATTCGCTCACCATCCAGATATACGGAAATAGAGTGGACTTTGATCTTTGCCAAGGGTAGGATCGTAAGCTGGAGCGGAATCTTTCCGCCGATCGGAAAACTGCGACCCGAAATTTGGACACGATACAGAAACTGATCTTCCCATTGTTTCTCCAGGTCGATCCCCTCTACGTCCTCCATTTCATCATCCCTTGGTATACAAATAACAACGACTTCTTGCTGTGCGGCTAGCTTCCACGCGAACGTACCGGGTCGTTTCATCTCGGCTTTGACCTTCCATATCAGTGATCCATGTTCGGCTTTCATCGTTGGTGGTGAGTCGTTTGGTATGGTGATGAATATCGGATAGGTGTACGTCCCTGCAATGCTCATTACATTTTCCACCGGAGAGGATATGTCGCAACACACCTTCAGGGAACACGATCCAGCCATCGCCACTTTGGTCGTTCGCACCGTCGGCCGACAACGGCTCAGCAACGCCGAATTGAGACAGCGCTCGCTTCACGCCGTGGGAATCCACTTGAGCCTTGGATTTCCCCTTCACCAGCGATCGGCCACGCTCAAGATCCTCTGACGGGGATTGAGATCCAGTCTCTAGAGGCGACCGTGATCGCACACGGTTTTTCACGGCATCTACAACATGCACGATGCTTCGAAGTGAGAATCGTGAATTCGACCTGCCCCTGAAGTCTGGTTCGGAGTTGTGACTGGGAGAGCTGGTTGCGATGCGGGATAGCCCATAATACGCGACGTTGTCAGGCTGCTGAGCACACGTGCTAACACTCTCCTCTTCGTCTTCTGGATTTTCTTCGACGCTAGACGTGCGTGAGAGTGTAGTACCATCATGCGAGTGCTCGCTGGATATGGGTGAACCGTCCGGGAAATCTGGTGAGAAACGGTTTCGGAATAAGTCGGGAGGACCTAAGGTACGCATTCAATAGTCTCCAAACGAACGGGAAATCAATTCCTTACACTGCAGCCTCGTGAGCCCTGAACTGGCACTTACGACTGAACGTGACCTGCCCGCCACAGATGTGTCAACGTTGAGGAATGGGCGCTGTTCCATTTGAGCGGGCGGCGCGGAGCCAATCCATGTTTGATCCTCCCGTGGAATTCTGCCGCGATCGGCCTCTACCTCATCTGTGTCAAGCTGTCGCCTGACCCTTAGAATCCGCGGGTCGGGACTAACGCTACGTGAGGATGGCTGAGGATCCGATGGCGATTCCCACTGTTCACTGTGGCAGCAGGCACCTTGCTGTGTGACGCGTTCCGAATGGACATCTAGAAACTGCACTCTCGGTCGTGCGGATGCAGCACGCTTCTGTGGCTGAGACATGGGTCCCACCTTGAACACCACCACTGACGCAGAATGGACCTTGTATTGTTCTGTAACATCAATGCGAGCGCGTCCGGCAGCTGTTGTGAGCATAAACCCGGTTGACGGCACAAGACATGTAATGTGGCAGATGACCGTACCTTGTGTGTAGTGAGTCGTCGCCGTGGCCTGCAGCTCGAGCTCGATGCTCGACACCTTGGTAGGCTTCGCGAGCTTGAGAGTGAGGAGACCGCGAACGATGGCGGGTGGCAGCGTCTCACCGTCGTGGTGCCGGGATGTACGTTCCGGCCCGTTACGAAGGGGGACAACGGGTTGGGTCAGTTGGATAGATAGCTGTGGGCCTTTCTCGGGATGCATGAGGTGCGTTGGGAGGGTGTCTGCAACTGTGAGCCACAATTCGGTGGGGTCCCTTTAAGATGGGATTCCACAGCGCTTCTCCCCTGCAATTAGAACGGTTATGGGCGTGCGGAACAGACCGCTGAGAACTCTAGATGCTTATAGGCAAAATGAATGGAGCGTTGAGGCCTACCCGTAATAAGGCTGAGATGACATCCTATTACGGATCCATTCCACCCAGACCGCCAGGAACTGGGATCGCCCCTGGACGGCAAGAGCACCATTGCTCCGACCGGTCCTTGACGCCGTTCAATTTGACGTTGTGGGGTGACCAGTTATATTATCGGCGTTATCAGACTCAAGACAACCGGTTGCAGCGGCCCATCGAATCCTCGTCGTTGGATTGGGCGCTTCCCTTTAACCAATCAACACCGTCTAGCAGATACTCAACATTCGCCAATCCAGTATTATCTGAAAAGTAGCATTAGGTGGCATCAATCTGTCATGCCAGCTCCACCTGTTCCGAACTGCCTGCTTGACACTCTCTTCAGTAGTCCATGGGCAGGATAACCATTATGCGATGTCTATATTACAATGGAATAAGGGAGAGTGGAGAACGAGGCAAACATGGTCGTCGATCAATAAGTCAGTCCTTTCTGAGAAAGCCTAGTACCATAGCGAGCAGAACTCCACCGAAGCATGTAGATGCGAATATGCTGACTTCTGTTGGTTGCGATGCCCAAGCGTAACACAGGATGCCAACAATAGCAAGTACGAAGCCTATTGAAGCAAGGAAGACGCAAAGTGAGTGAGTTCTACTCAAGAGATGAGACGACACATTCCCCGTGAATGGTCCAACTTGCTCGATGCGGGGATTCTTCGAGATGATGGGTGGCTCGATTAGGAATGACTCCTTCTTCGTTGGTCCCGGTGCCGACTTTGTTATATTATCTAGCGGGCGATCATTCATGGTGAGGGTCTGTTGCGCTTGTAGCCCGAGATCGACGGCCGGATCCCGCTCGACATCTCTGCTTAGGGATCCCGCAAGAGGCGAGTTTACCATCTTGATGCCTTCTGCAATCATCTCTTCGCGCGTAGCCTCTTTCAGTTTATACCTGATCAAGAGAAATGCACCCGAGAACGAAAGGATGGCTGCATGAAGAATAGTACGTGTGGAATGATTCTTGATAATCTTAAACAATACACGTACCAGCATAAACGTGCATGATTAATGCCCCGAGGAGACTGGCATTTGACGCCTTGAGGGCGCCACTTCCCCAGTCGCCGGGAGTAGCTGGTTTGGTGTTTACCAACATGGCAGCCTCTGTTGAAGCGAAGAAAGTAGTCTGTTGATACTTAGACTGGACAAACGGCGCTGCGCAGCGACTCACGATGACACTGATCAGCTGTAGTCGTTCTTGCCAAGTGCTAACGAGGTTCCTCATTGCGCGTTTTCGCGCCTTATCGTCCAATGCATCCTGCTCTTCTTGTGTAACTGACCACCGGGACAAATGAGTTCATTTTGCCAAAGCATATGGTCAGGACTTGGCGCACTTTTCTTTTGTGGTTGATACATCATCTCTATTCCTTCGTCCAAGTCATCCAAGTCGTGATGTCTCATCACAGACCTCATAAAGCCACCTACACCGGGAGCAGGCTCAGTACGAGCTCGCTCAGACGAAGTCATGATTCTGTGTGGTCCTAGAAAAACTTCTGTGAGCGAGGCAAGCCTTTGAAGATTCTGTACACGGTATACACACGGGGGGGTTGGAACGACATTCAATGTTGCGCGGGCGTTTGATGCACGCTGGAGTCGCAAGTGGGCGAATTCGTGGCAAAGAAAATGTCGTATCCATGGTTTATACCTTTAAAAGTCGTTGGCCAGTGCCAAGACAGCTGTACGTTGATAATTTGCCGAGCTCCAAAGGTGAGTTATGCCACTGTTATGGAGGTGACTCGAGTCGGTACCAAAACGACCCGAGACTAAATGATTGAACACTTGACAGGCCACCGCCACTGGACTCCAACAATGATTCATCTAGCGACCTATTCGAGCTTAGTATGATGTTTCGCTGAGCCACAGGTTGGTCTCGGGAACTCGATAAATATGCAACTCCAACGGGATGCATTTCCGCAGGCAGTAGGTTTCGCCATCAATCATCCTCAGGGGTGCCTCTAACAGCCTTAGGATGACCAATCGCAGCCCCACAGTTAAAAACTGCTCGCAGCCACTGACTCCTACAGCTTGGCCGCGTAGCCAAGCCTGTTAGGAACGTAAAATAATACTTGCTATCCCCCCTTGCGCAGGTAACCGGTAATCTGTCATACGGTAATTGAAAGAAATAACATTTCTTGTATCCAATAGCTGTCCCGCAGCCTTGCCGAAGCACTGTTTTTCGTCCATTTCAGGACTTCACTGACCTGCTCGATCACATGCGCGGAACCTTCTCTTGGCACCACTGCCCATCATCAGTACTTTGTCATTCACTTGCGGTTCGCACGCACACAAATAAAGGAACATCAGTGATAAAAACATGCCATTATGACGTCCCTCATCCCATATCATCCAACTATAGGAGACATTAATCTGTAGGAGACAGCATGAGAGAGCACCGAATTTCGCCAGGCCGAAGGATGCGAGTCAATGTTGTCAAGGAGGCGGATGGTTGAACAATACCGAGTACAACGTGTATACACTTGTCTAGATGCCGGCACGTGGGTGAGTGGAGGCATCCGTTTCTTTCGCGTTATTGAACCGATATGAGATGAACACGCTTGTGAGGCGTGCCATCTTCCTGTGCACGTTCAGCCCGCATGTCGCACGCCATGGTGCACTTTGATGTCAAATTGAGTCGTAGGTCCTGTATTGAACAGCCAGCGCTTACCTATAGGATCCTCGGACGATCTGGAGTTGCTACTAGTTCGTGGAAGTCCGTTGACGTATTGTCAGAGGCGTTGTCGAGCTAACGCACGGTAGAACATATTAAGTCGCCGTGTTTTGGAAATTCTACGGTAGAATGCATTTTATTCTATGTATCACTGATACTCGTTCCATGTGGGGCAGTGCATCACCCTAGTTGCGATCGATGGGAACTATTGTTCCTTCACAGACGACGCGATCCCACCCAACTTGGATGTATCCTGGCAAGGGTAAGTATATCCGCAGTCTGGTTGTTCTTCATTTAGCGAACCCAAAGGTCCCGAGACTCGTGGGACCGTGGAGCCCACCTATGTCGCGCGAGGCTCAGCTTCATGGGGATTACGATTCCCCGGTGATAATGGTGTAGCTAGAAGGAATAATAACACTTGTCAAGTCCCAACGGTACGCGTTCGCTCGTTATAAATATCGAACGGCCGTCTCATCACCGGCTATGTACCAGGTACGGAAATCGCTGGTGGACAAATCTTCAACGGTGGCTTTACAGGGATTTGCCCATCGGCGTGACGATGGTGAGACCAAAAGCAGTTGCGTTCGAGCTTGAAATGGCATGCATGGAGGTCATCTCCTGGCTCATCCGCGATTCGCAGAAAATTTTGTAGACAATTCTTCATGTTAATTTCTGCCCTGCGACACTTGGCCGGAAAGATCCCTTTTCGTGCAAGCGAAACGATCTTTGCTTTCCCTTCAGTGGGTACTAACCAACAGTCTTGGTGTTGCCGAAGTGTTGCCGAGTACTGCCGAGTGTCGCAGACTGCTCATGACAGTACCCGTCCCACTGAAGCCGTATGGTCTTTCATTTCGTTCAGACGCGATGTTCCCCACTCATTCGGGACCGCGTCGTTCGCTTAGTAGTACATTGTCTCGTCTGCGCACTGTTAATATGAGATATAGATTGGCTAAGATTGAGAGCCCCTAGTAACTAGCTTGACGCACGATGAACGAGCAATTGAACATTGTTCGAAAGATAATTAGGAGGACTGCTCATCTCTTGAGATGTGATCCCATTTAAACAAAAGAATGCGACTCACATTAGCATATGCTCTTTGCGCTGATCAGAAGCATCATGAATCAAGGACCGCACACATTGATATATACTTTTGTGGAGTACCTCCTGAGGCATGCACAGTCGCGAAACGTCTCGTTTCATACTGAAAACCTGGTAAGTCATAGTACCTCGCTGAATTTCCCCTGACGGGTTGCCTCGGAAGCGCGGGTCAGGAACAAGGCAAACAAGGTCGGCTTTGAATTTATCCATTGTTTCCAGGCGCACTGAGAATGCAACGTACTGCGCTGTATATTACTTTATCCACTGCAGAATAAACGACGCTTTTCCATGTGCGACTCAGTGTCCCGGTCCAATGAATGAGCCTTGAGACATATGTAACGTGCGCCCTGTTGCAGCTGTGACGAGTCTTGGTCGCATCGCCAATCGTCAAGCGTACATACACTGACGTCGCACCCTAGATCACTGCAGTGAAACGTTGTCGGACAATCGACAAGGCAACCCACTCACCACGCCATCCTACATCCGCCTGGGGAGCGCAGCTTGGGCAGCTTCCGCCAGGGACTGTTCACGAGCCTCCTCCGCAGCCTTTTATTCCCATTCAACCCGCGTACCACATGAAATAAAGATGTCTACCTGTGTTTCTGCGCGGACCTTGGCCTCGGCTTCCCTCAGTGCAAGTGCCTCACGGTCGTCAGAGCATCAGCACGACATATCCAAACAATGGAAAAAAACACACCTCTGATCGATACGAGAGTGTGTCAGAGAGGAGCTGTACATTATAGAACGAAGAGCATACCTTTGCCTTTAGTCATAACATGCTCGTGAACAGAGTAACCCAAGTAGATCCCATAGACGCTGAGCGCTGCGAGTCCGGTGACGAAGGTGCGGTGCAGGACATCAGCAAGGGTTAGCGGTGTCCGGTTGTACTTCTGCCTCAGCCCGAGAAAGGTGAGCAAGGACATGGTTGATTGCACGTGACAACTTGCAAGATACAGAAAGCATAAGGTAGTAATAGAATATCTAATCTAGAGCTCAAAATCCCTCAGGCCAACAGAAGTGGGGATGTCAAGAAAGAAAAAAAAAGATAACGCTACAGCCGCCAGTCTCTGAAGAATTCCCAGTCCATCCGCACGGAATGGATCATGTAGTCCGACACGCTCCCACCATCGCCTTCCTCCCCGCCGTGGTCGTGCTCGACTTCCTCAGTCTCACCTTCCCCCTCGATTTGCGCTCCACCTTCTGTCTCTCCGCGCGACTCCGCCACTTCCTCAGCACCAAAATCGGCTTGATCAGCACCCTCGAGCACGTCTTCTTCCTGCGCTGCAATAACAGCAGCCTGTGCATCCTCGTGATCCTCAAACTCCCCGAGTGCCGTCGTCAACGCGCCATCATCCTCAAACAACGTCCGCCAGTCAAATTCGCCTTTCTGGATGACGATATCATCCAACGATCGCTTTTGGTTTGCCTTCATGAGCATTGCTTCTTCCACTGTGTGCGAGGATATGAACCGGTAGATGTGCACGTCACGGATCTGTCCAATGCGATGGGCACTAACAAGATCGTACCGGATCAGCAGGCCGCGTCCGCGCAAGAACGAAATAACTCACCGGTCTTCACACTGTCTATCCATCTGTGGGTTGAAATCACTATCGTAGAATATGACGGTATCCGCACCCGTCAAACTATTCGGGCAATCAATATCCTAGCACAATGTAAAACAAAATGACACACTTGATGCCAACGCCGCCCGACCGAGAGGACGAGATGAAACAGAAGACCCTCGCGTCCGCATTGAACCGCTCCGTGATGTACTGCCGATCCTCAATCTTGGTCGCACCATCCAGCCGGAGATACAGATACCCATGGAAATTGAGAAATATCTCGAGAATGTCCAACACCCGCGTCATCTGCGTGAAAATCAATATCCGGTGACCTTCTGCCTTTTTCTGTCGCAGAAGCCGACTCAGCTCTTGAAGCTTTCCACAGTCGTATTGTAACAACGACGGGTCGGGGAACGCGATTTGGAGTTTGACGCTGGCGCGGTGCAAGACGTTGTCGAATGTAGGCGGACAAGACATGAGCGCCCCTTCAGACCCGCTGAACGCCAACCGAGGAAGATCTAGAGCGACCACAGCAGGGGTCACAAAGGCGAACCTATCAACGATGCCTGAGACATCCTCCACACGTTGTTCGTACGATTTCACCATGGCGTTCACTGTGGTAGGCGTGTCCACATACGCAGTCCTCAGGTCGACGGCAGACAGCGGCAAAATTGGACGATAGCATGCTCGGACAACCCTTAACGTGTCCTGCCCATATACTGGTGTCCGAGCACACCGCAGGCGGTTGACGTAGCCTATCTGGGCCCATCGAGCAACCCTTTGCACACGCTCTTGATGACTCCGCCACGCACGATAGCCAGCAATCGTCCGCGTATCCTTTGGTGGGGGGCCTCCTGGCATCTCCGATATGAGTGGTAATCGGTGTGTGGCGTCCAAACGGCGCGTCTCCTGCGCCGACAACAGCGATACATTTTGTTGGTCAACGAACCGCAGACCAAACAGGTCGAGGTTGACCCGATTCTCGTCTTCAGCTTTGAGCAACTCCCGTCGGACGAGCAGTTCCTTGATCTCAAAATCGGCGATTGCAGAGCGCGTCATGGCAAACGATGTGACAACGGGCCGGACCTCGAACAAGTCCGGATGATTACATACCTTGCGTAACTGCATCAAGACATTGGCGATCTTTTGATACACGCCCGACTCGAGGGCTTCACGGGTGTGTGCACGCGACATGAACTCGTCGTACAAGAATCGCTGTCGCTTGGAGAGCGGACACAGTACGAGGTGCTCGTATTTGCTTGGAAGCTCTTTTTCAACGTCGCGTTTCAGTCTGCGGAGGAGATACGGTCGCAGGACGGTATGCAACTTTGAGACACGTTGCAAATTCTCGTCGTCCAGCACAGTACCCATTTCGATCGCTTTTTCCAATGGATCTGGGCAACGCAAGTGCAAGACATGAACACCGCGCAACGGGTAAAGAAACGGGAAGCGCACTTGAAAACCATTCTCCAAACTCTTTGAGATTGGCAAAGTTGGTACCAGACATCAAGAACTGCAAGAGCGCCCACAGCTCTGTCAGATTATTCTGCAAAGGTGTTCCAGTGAGGAGCAGCCGCCGAAAGGAACGAAACATGAGGAGAATGTTCCACCGTTGAGACTTGAAATTCTTTATCATATGTGCCTCGTCGAGGATCATGTAATACCACATCTTGCGCTTGAAAATGTGCGCGTCCCGGCTCGCGAGCGTGTACGAAGTAATACACACGTTAAAGTGGTGCTTGTTGTACCATCCCTGTCGCAGTTCCTTGCGACGTTTGGTCGTGCCGTGATAACTCAAAATCCTGAAACCGGGGAGGAACTTTTTAAACTCCATTTCCCAGTTGAGCAGCACGCTCGTAGGAACAATCTAGGCAACCATCTGCATCAATAAAGACATCCCTGAGGAGATACCACGAGACATACGATTAGATGCGGCCCCCATATTCCCCGATCGCAAGCTAAATGCGCCAGCAACGCAATCGTCTGAATTGTTTTCCTATTCCAAGCACGCAAGTCAATAACAAGTCTCTTTTGTTCTTGCCACACGCACCCAAGTCCCATTTCATCCGCCAAGATGCCGTTTAGCTTATTGGAATGCAGCGACGCAAGCCATTCCAAGCCACTGTGTTGATATGGTCGAAGCACCCCGCGAAGAAGTAACGGTGGTTTAATCTTGTCTTCGGGAGACCAGTCAACGGGCGCGACGGCGAACGACTTGAGATACTCTGGAATGCGCGCAAATGCGTCGTCCTCGTCATTTTCCATGGGTGCGTCTGCCTCTGCTTGTTGCTCTGAAGGCTTTGGAAGCGATTGCGACACCTCCGCCTGGTCCTCCTCCACATCTACCATG
>JBBPMS010000167.1:24407-36278 GCA_038090435.1 Phylloporus scabripes | reverse complement strand
GACTCATTGCGGTTGGTTCCCGGGAGAGGGTCTTTATTCATGCGATTGCAGGGTGGGGGTCATTGAAGTCAGCGAGAATTTGTGGTGTATGTCATTCTCACCTTCCGGGGACAAACTCGCATGCGGTACCAGGAGCCACATCCGTGTTTATGATGTCGTCACCGGCACGCTCCTTCTGGGTCCGTTGAGTGGCCATGAAGATGGGATTGAGAGTGTGCTTTGGTCACACGATGAGAAGAGGCTCTTCTCCGGCTCTTGGGACAGAACTATTCGCTACTGGAACGCCGATACAGGAGAACAAGTCGGACATCCATGGACGGGTCACGACGATTGGATAGTCTCGTTCTCTCTTTCCCGGGATGGATCGACCCTTGTGAGCGCATCCTGGGACAAAACTGTTCGGTTCTGGAATGCAACCTCGGGCGGTCCACTCGGACGACCTTTACAGCATGAAGACGGCGTACAGATGGTTTGCTTCTCTCCCTCTGGTAAATTCATTGCCTCAGCCACAAAATGGAAGGGGAAACTATTCGTGTGGCAGGTTCCCCACTTTAATACCCTCTACAGCCAGGTAAATGACCATCAATTGCACTGAATCCGGGGTCGTACTCATTACTCTTCACTCCATCACAGATGAACTCTGCATCCCTTGGCGTGAATGGTCCACACGTAGCACGGGCCATTCCTCCGTCACACTCCACCCGCGTTTTCGACAGTGAACAAAGATTGGGTTTCAGTCTTTACGTGAGCACTGCCAAATCACACGCTTCACATGCTTACACCCTTGCTCAAGGGTTCTATACTGGCGGCCCGTCTTAACATGCCTGCATTGGCCTCGGCACATGTTAGTGTGCTTCCAAGCACTTCAGTCGTGAATCAAGGGGGTCAAGATGTGTCGTTCCAACTCGAGTACGTCCTTCTCATGGCATACTATAATATCTTCAAATCCAGCGTTAGTTTCCCTGCTCCGCCGGATCTCACCCCTTATATAACGAAAGACAGCGATCAGTATATTGCTGGAGGAGGTTTCAGTGCTGTCTGTAGGTGTTCGTACACTAAGATCCGGAAAGAGGTTTGACTATACCACCTGCCTTATGGTGTTTGCGATCATGAATTTCTCAGGTTGCAGTAAAGGCATTTCGATTCAAGTTCACGATCAATGAAGATACGAGCAACGTGCGGATCTCCAAGGTAGCTCATCTCATTCACAATGACCAAGATTCTCTGTGTCACTCACGTTTTCTAGATGCTCCGTCGAGAACTCGGGATTTGGAGGAGGCTGGACCACAAAAATGTCGTTCCATTCCTAGGCATTGCCTACGGATTTGGAATGCATGGGACAATGTCATTGGTCTCATTATGGATGCTGAACGAATCGTTGCACCGTTTCTTGGCAAAGTACAACGACAATCTGGGTGTGGGGCACCGACTCCAACTTGTGCGTGTACTCAATCCTGACATTGTTCCTGTTTTCTGATTCCATATGACAGCTTCTCAATATTGCAAATGGGCTGCGTTACTGTGAGTTCCTGTCATCTCTACCTAGTGCATTGAAGCATAATACGTAACAGTGCACTCCATTCCCATCATCCATGGCGATTTGAACTGCGTACGTCACGGTCAAGTCAATGGTATCTAAAATGTTTGAGGACAGAAAACAGAACAACGTGCTCATCGATGAAGACTACACTGCACGCTTGAGTGATTTTGGATATGCTTCCTTGGCAGGGAATATTCCAGAAGCATTCAACTATCTTCAGAGATCCACCGCGCATGGGGGAGCCTGGCGCTGGATGGCACCAGAACAAGCACATGAGATGCCCTTGACGAGTAAGAGCGATATATACTCTTTTGGTTGTCTCGTCCTCCAGGGAAGTCGATTCGAGACAAATGATTCGCGCCCCGCTGATACCCTTACAGGCACTGTCCGGAAAGCAACCTTGGTCAGAAATCCGAGCAGACGCAGCAGTCATCTTCCGTTTGGCGGGGGGCGGTAAGCTGGCTCGGCCAGCGTGCCAAACACTGCACGATTCGCATTGGAATTTCATTCAACAATGCTGGTCGCGCATGGAAGAGCGGCCTGCTGCGGAATCAATAGTACAGAGTATTTAACAATTCATGAACCAATCTCCGCCATTTCAGCTTCTCCGAGACGCGGTCGCGTTATGGTTGAGTCAAAGTAGTGTTTCTTCGAATGAGTCGTTGTCCCCAAGGCAAACTTCGACTGTCGTGGACTTGGAGATTCCCGATAGTGAATATGTGAGTACGCAATGATTATCCTCGTCATTCAGTACATGCCACAACATATACTCTGATCAGGACCTACGTGCCAACCTTGAGCAGACCCATATATGAGGGTGGTCACGACTAAGGAGAGCGGACATCGCTCACGACGATTGGAGCACACAGGGATGTAGATCATCCTAAAAAAAGATGCCGTATGCACATGCGTTTCATTCCAAACCTCCAAACCGTCCGATCACCTTGTGGGACAATGATTGCAATATATATTTTGTATTCTGATTTCATGCTCAGATAAATATATTTGTTAGTATGACCATTATTACAACCAGGAGAGATCTGCCCCGCGAGAGATGGCACATTGGCGGGAAGGATGTTTACTAGCAAGATGTGTACGATCCGCCTGCTGCTGGGGATTATTCCGAGGCGATGGCGTAGTTCGAGACGGCGTCAAAGATATCTGTAAGCGGGCCAGCGTTGCCGATTCTCCGGCCCGTCAATGCTGTAATCCACCCTCTTGTTATCCACCAGTACTGGCCCAGCTCACCAATCGGAGCTGTTCGACATGGAAGCCGTCGTACCACAAGAAATCACCGCCGAGCTCACCCAGATACTCGCCAATCTAGTCCTTGGTGATAACAACATCCGTTCAAAGCATGTATCGTTCTACTCGAATCCTTGCGCTTCTCCTGACCAATGACTCAGTGCAGAGAAGGCGGTCAATGACCGTCTTGCTCAGACACCCGACCTCTACTTGCTTGCATTGGCCCAGTTCGCCATCGCAGCAGACACTGAAGTGGCAAGTACCCAAACCTCGCTCTTAACAACAGCGCTTATTGTCCACCAGATGAGATCCTTCTCCCTCGTCCTTCTTCGCCGTCTCCTCTTTCGTTCCGCACCGCAACAGCAGCATAAAGAACAGACATCTACACTTTACGATCAGCTCTCCTCACACGCCCTCACCACCCTCGAACGTCTCCTCCTTCACTCCCTCTCCCATGAGCCCTCCGACTCCGTCCGCCGCAAGTCTGTCGACACCGTATGCGACCTTGCAAATAACGCGATGAATCGTGGCAGGCCCTGGCATGCCTTGCAAGCACAAGCCTTCAACATGACCCAGACACCAGAGGCCGGATTTCGTGAATGCGCTTTCCGCGTCTTTTCCGGCTGCCCAAACCTCGTCATCGATCTACAAACAGACGCAGTCTTCTCCGTCTTCCGCAGAGGCTTGCAGGATTCCCAGAGCGTCGACGTAAGTCCCATCACACCAATACCCCTTCGGCCTTTGATTGCGCTGTTTCTATGCAGGTCAGGCTCGCAGCCCTGCGAGCGTGCGTATCATATCTGACGGCCTCCGACGCACAGCAGCTTGTACAGTCTCTATCGCTGCTCTATCCGATGCTCGACACCCTTCCCTCCCTCCCAAATCTCCATCTCAAGACTTTCCTGAGTTCGTTGACCCCCCTCTGTGCTTCGCACCCCACTCTCTTGGCGCCGCACCTCCACGCACTCTTGTCCTTCTTGCGCGCCTTGATTATGCCCACTGCCGACTCGGGGCCTACACCGACCGTCGCAACCCCGTTTCCTGGAACGAGCCCCTCCTTTACTTTCCCACCAGGCGAGACTGTGCAACAAAATGACGATGCAAACGCCGAAGCCGCTGAGGACGAAGAAAAACAACAGGTCCGGAAAGCAGCGTTAGAACTCATGATCACCCTAAGTGAGGCAAAGCCATCCATGGTAAAACGCGTAGAGGGATGGACGCAGGCCACCGTACGCGCCTGTCTGGAAGGCATGGGAGAGCTCCCCGAGGATGGCCTCGAGGTGTGGTTGGAAGCCGACGTGTGTCTATCCGCTTTCTTTTTCGCGACGTCGAAGTTGACTCTTGTCTGGGAAGCCGTCCGAGGAATCTCAGGATGAGGGTTATCCCCAGGTCTATGAACAGTCCATCGATCGCCTTGCATGTGCCCTGGGGGGAAAGGAAGTCCTCCCACCTGCTTTCCAATACATCCCGTCTATGCTTGCAAACTATGATTGGCGACTACGACATGCTGGTCTGATGGCGATTGCCGCAATAGCTGAAGGCACCAGCAAGGTACGCCCCTCCTCTTACTTTCTGATTTAATCCTACCAGACCTAGGTCATGCAACTCGAACTTGGCAAAGTCGTAGAGTGAGCAATCCATTCTTCGCTCCATGTATTCACATCTGAAGATGTGTCGGCAGCCTCGTCACTCCAATGTTCAAGGACGCCCATCCTCGTGTCCGTTATGCGGCATGCCAGTGCCTGTATGCGTTCGCTCTCTTCAATGCGTGAACGCTCACTTAGCGACAAATTCAGGGGTCAGCTGTGTACAGACTTGGAAGTGAGTGTGGCTGTGACTCGTCAGTACGGCTTTCATGTCTCGTCACTAGGAAGTCATTCAGGATCGTTATCATCAACAACTCTTTGCAGCATTGATACCAACGCTTGAAGCCCCTGAACCTCGGTAAATGACACCTGACGTCTAGAGTGGCGCGCCTAACTCCGTCCTGGCAGTGTCCATGCACACGCGGCAGCCGCACTTATCAATTTTTGTGAAGGCGTTGCACGGGAGGTGCTCGTTCCGTACCTCGACGCCATCGTTGAACGATTACTTAAGTTACTTGACTCGGGTCCCGAAGGCAAACCGGTGAAGCGATTTGTTCAAGAACAGGCTATCACCACATTGGCCATGGTTGCTGATGCGAGTGAGGCCACATTTACCAAGGCATGTCACGCCCGTGATACATGCCATCTTCCCTTACCACAAGGATGTAGCATTATGGCACGATTATGCCACTCCTACTGAATGTACTCCGGAACGCAAATGATCCGACCCACCACAAGTTACGTGTCAAAGCCATGGAATGTGCAGGGCTCGTTGGTGTGTACCTGAACCCTTGATAAATACAAACTTTTTTTTTTCATTCACGTAGCCATCGCTGTCGGACGTGACGTGTTCCGGCCGGATGCACGTACACTCATCGACGCCCTGATCAACATTCAGAGTGCGACCGTTTTGTTCTAGTACGTTCGCTGACCCATTGATCTCTGTCGCCAGATTCACCCGTCGACCCGTCTGACACGTTGTTACCAACGTACCTGATCGCGACGTGGGCTAAGATATGTCAGGCACTAGGACCTGAGTTCGAACCATATCTGCCCGTGGTCATGCCACCATTGCTCAACGCAGCAAGCGCCAAAGCAGACGTGTCTATTTACGGTAGGCGCGAGCGATCGACTCACGTGCTTGTAGACTCATCCAATCCGCGCGTCTGGCAGACGAGGAAGAGGAACATTACGAGCGCGATGGATGGGAAACCATTTCCATGGATGGCCAAATCATCGGCATTCGCACGTCGACGATCGACGAGAAATGCCAGGCGTTTGACACGCTCGTTGTCTACTGTAGCATCCTCGGCGGTCGCTTTGGCCCGTATCTCTCGCAGGCACTTGAGCTGACCCTCCCAGCGCTGCAATTTTACTTTCACGAGGGGGTCCGGGAGGCAGCATGTAGGTGCGTCGTTCCCTCCTTTTCTCCTTGTGCCCGCTCACCCCGAGGACAGACTTGTCCCGCTCCTCACGTCGTGCGGTAAATCCAGCAACACACTCACGCCTGCCATGGTCTCCGCCTCGCTCTCCAAACTCGTCTACTGCACCCAGATCGAGTCCGACCCATCCTTTTTGGCGTCGCTGTACCGGGCCGTCTGCGACACGCTCCGCGTCGTCGGCACGGGTGCACTCGAGCGCGGTGTCGCCAACGCCCTCGTCGAAGGATGCAAAGTCCAACTGCAAAACATGGCCGAGAAGCGAAAGCGGCGTCACCCCAGCCCGTCCAGTCCGAGCGCGGGCGCTGCGAGCCCGGCGGCAGACGCACACGAGGACGAGGACGAGGACTTGGCGCTGCTTGAGGAGATGGAGGACTTTGCGCTAGAGGATATGGAGAAGACGCTGAAGGTGCTTGATGCACAACATCCGCTGCTGATCGCGGTCGCGAGTGTGCGCGAGCTTGGCCGGGCGTCTGGGGATGCCTGGGATGGGGACGTACAGGTGGGGCGTGTCGAGGAGTGACTAGGGGGAACCCCGTGGGGAGTAAAAAGTGACCGATGAACGGTTTGGCAAAATGTAAACTGGTGAGCGCTGCCCTGGGTGATAGAATGATAAGTGAGCGATGATGGCTTTTCATCGCCCTCGAGACGTTGGATGTATTGGGCCCGGGTGCACAACATCGGGCGTCGCCTTATCACTAGCGCGCTATCTCAAAATCGAATGGCGTCTGTTTGTACGCACGTTCTCTCTCTAGAAAAAGCAGATTGTGATATTTGTATGCGAGACATAATGGATGTGACACAGCACAGCAGATCGCCACCATAAACGCAGCCAGGTGAAGAAAGAATGAACTAGCAGCAACAGGATCCAGAATCAAAAGCAACAGAAGACATCGAGTTTCACATGATAGTCATGACCTAACAATCGCGGGTAAAGAAAATAAGCAAACAAAAGTTCGTTAGCTTGTGCGATCAGTCGTCGAGACTGTGGCTGTATGGCGGCGTCGTGCAAACAATAGGTTGATGATACGTTATGTACGGAGGCATGCAGGGAGATGGCAAGGAGTATCTACAGAGATAATGCAAACTACAAACGAGACCATGTCAGCGGAAGGTGATTATATCGGCAACAAAGCTTACCAATAGATAGCGAACACGACTGTGACTGAGCAGAAACAAGAAAAAGAAAAGAAAAGGAGTGACGCTACAAAATGCCCGAGTCTTTGAGTGCATTTTGTAGGATTGTCTCCTTGACGGCGGCGAAAACTAGGCGTATATTTGTCGTGTCCGTTGCTTGCGTTAGACTGAACACAGGTATGAGTCAGGACGACAAAAGACGGACTCGAACGCACTGAGGGTAGACAGAGAGACGCGCGCGATTTGTTTGCATAAACCTCCAGAGAATGTATTTGGCTGCCTTGTTGATATCAGCTCCGCCCGAGTACTCTGGGAAATATTTCTCCAAGGGAACCTGACGAGGGGTGAGAACACGTGAGCGAGTTTGATGTGCAACGGACCTTTGGAAGTTTGGTCTTGAATACGTCGATCTTGTTGAGGAAGAGGATGATGGATGTCCTCAAGAACCACCTGGAATTTATGACGGATTCAAAGAGAATGAGGGACTCGACCATGCGATTCTATGTGATGTATTTCAGTGGCGAAATGAACGATAGACAGGTGGACTTGCCTGATTCTTTTCTTCCAAGAGGACCTGATCGTATTCGGAAAGAGCTGTACAAAAGATAATGCTGGTTACGCTCTCGAAACAATGTATCCATTTTTTACGTTCCGAGCGTTGTCCGCCAACATCGAACATATGGATTCTGCAGAACATGAGATGGAATGAGAGGATAAGAGAATGCGACGAACTGAAGTTGGCCCATCGTAAATCTAGTCTCAGTGATGCCAGTGGACTTTAGGCGGGCTCTCAAGACGTCTTCTGCAGTCGGGAGATAGCCAGATGAACCTATCCGGCTGACATTCGAAAAGAAACTAAGGGAAGATAGTGAACACTCGACAAGTAGGATGGAACGGAGACTCACTAGACGGCACTGTCCATTAAATAAAATTCGCTACTGTGGTCCATGAGCTGTGGTATAATGGGATCTTTCCACAACTGGCAGATGGCCTCGGCGATCTCTGAGGAAAGGACGGAATTAGGAGATTGGTCGATGCGGTAGTCGAAGATGCGGTCCGCGTTGGTCTAGGATGGTGGGGACGAGGTCACGGGGGAACAATATGTTATGACCGAGGACATACACGGTTATCTGGTTCAACGCAGTCGAGACCAATCTTGCGCATTGCGAGGATGATAGCTTGAGCACTGTCGAGAGTGTTGCGGTAGATAGTAGGTCTGTAGCTCATGAGTTCTTCGTCGGTGAAGCCGCCTTGGTGGATAATCTTCATCTGCTTCACGATGGTTGATTTGCCAGACTCGCCGGATCCTACGAGGAGTAAAGTGTAAGGAAAGAGGCGCTCGAGGAGAAGGGGGAAGTGACGGACCCAGGAGAAGAATCTTGCACTCCTTTCTGAGTCTCCTTGAATCCTCTTCCAACAGACGGTCGATTGCGTCGGATCGCGCCTTTTCAGTCCTATCCTGGGAGGAGATGCAGTTGCCCATAGTGCTCGGGTGGGTAGTGGGCCAGACGAAAAGGTACCAAGATGAGGAATAGGTCGTTCTGGAGAGATGTTGGGGGACGAAAAAGAAGAAGAGCCCGGGGAGGAAAGGTAGAACGAGGAAGATGGCTGGGGCGGTGAGAGAAGCTCTTGATGAACGTAGACAGTGGCGGCTTTGTTCTCACCCTTCCATGATTGAGTGTGTCACTGTCACGTCACGCATCACACTCTCAACCACCTCCCTCACGGCGCGCTGGAGGTGAGTCATTCACAACTAGTCATACAAGGCAGCCCAATGCCGTGACAGTCGCCAGTGGACAGCGGCACTTACAGCTGGATCGCTGTAAGCCCGATCATAAACGTTCCGCAGCCTTATTGAATGTTGCCTTGTCAACAGTTTTCATTCGTTCAATGCCTCCGTTGGGTGTGCGAACGCATTCCCCGCAATGCAGTGCCATATGGCCAATATCTGCTTTTTTGATCTCGGACGTCATTAGGCCCGTGTGCTAGAACCTGACGATGCTACAAATACCAAGCGCTAATCAAGGCTAAAAAGGGTTTATTGCAACCGTAATAGAAGGTGAGACGCGATCATCCCTGACGTTACAACCGTACAGTACTTGGCGCGATGTGAAACAATGGGATCGGGTAAAAACGCGAGGCACATCACAAGACAAACGCGGCACCGACTAACGCCCCAGCCGAAACAACGAGCGTGCCAACAAGGGTATCGAATGAGAAAGGAGCGGCAAGCGCGAGGGCAGCATTGCTCTTGCTCGTAGAAGAGGATGTGGAAGAAGATGACGAGGACGTTGCGCTCGTGCCCGTGCTCGAAGCAGCAGACGCAGTAGCAGAAGACGTTACTGTGACTCCAATGAGTCGAGACCAGCGGGGCACGAGAGTAGCACATACCGTTCGCGCACTCTGCTTGCTGGAGTTCTTGTGCGATCGTCAAGTCACTTGCAGTGCAGTTTGCCGCGATACATCCACCAGCGACCGTTTGGAAGGTGGTCGACACGCAGACACAAGCAAAGTCAGTGCTGACGAGAGGTGAGTGGCATGAAGGGAATCAAATTGGGGACGTACTAGCTAGTGCAATTAGCAGCTGCGGCACCAGCTGTCGCGCAGCCAATAATGCATGAGTCAGGAGTGGGGGTGGAGGAGGAGGCAGCGGTGGTGGACGACTGCGCCTGAGCAAGGAGTGCACACGCGACAAGAGGGAGGAGGGCTTTCGTGTTGGAGAACATGGTGAAGCGAAAGACGGGTGCGTATGTTGCGAATATGATTTATATATTTTTCCATTAAATTACATTACACATGGTCACATGATCAAATGCCTACAACTTTGCGAATTTCCAAATGCGGACGGATGTTCTCGGCCAGGTACGTTATCTAATATGTGCTCTAGATCGCATTCAAATGCAGTCCGAACTCGCATCCGTCCAGAAATAAGCAGGGAACGCTCGTCTTCCCAATCCACCACCATGGACGACCTCCCAAGAGGCATCCTCCGCCATCCAAGACATTCCCCCCGCAGCTACAATCACAACCACACCTCCTCCTCCCCTGAACTTCACCCCCGCCCTGACAATGCATGGGCTCCTCGTGCCAGACCAGAGCACACCCAGCCATCCCAGTCCTCGTCCCACTTCATCCCCCGTCCTCGCCCAGACAACGACGACCCCCCTCACAGGCGGAGTGGCTTCGCCGCCCGCGTCGGCTCCTACCTGGTGCCTGGCTTTCGGGGGCGCTCCTCATCCGACGTCCGTATCGCTCATACCCCGCCCCCTGATCTAGAACCAGATAGACTGGCCAGAGCCTGCGGTCAACCTGCGCCATCCGCACCCTATCGTCGCGATGATCGCAGTCGCAATGACTCCCCCTCCGCGCGCAAGGATCCACCCTCTGTCCCACCTACAGATCTTCCCTCTCATCCTCCCTTACCAAAGGCTAGAGTCGGCCATATGTATCGGCGTTTGGATGCACTGGCACGTCGTTCGGGTCGACGCGCCATGGATTATGTCGCTTTCGAGGACGTTGCTATCACACACAAACGGGACAGCAACCTCCGAGAACAGCTCCGTAGAAAACGAAGCGACCGTTTGCAAGAAAAGGACCCAAATTTTCGTAGGTGGATTTATTGATCGTCAGTCTTCATTCGCGTACCGGCCTTTTCTCCAGATGTCATTGGCGCACAACTCGAGGACGTCATCCTCTACGCTTCCACTCCCATGCTTATCGGCGATTATCAGCACCACCTTCCCGTCGTCGTCGTCGCTTGTGTAGAAGAGTTGACAAAGACTGGCTAGTCACCCTCCAGTTTGTTCCGTTTCATCAGTCTCATCTCCGTCTGCAGGTATTTATCAATTTGGCTTGTTCCGTGCGCTCCCGAGTCGTGATCGCCACCTTCAACTCATCGATTTGTACGACAAGAGCCCCGATTTCGGCGCCCAATTCAACATGCGTGGCCAGTCAATGCCCGATATTTGTGCCCTCCTTTCCACCTTTGTCTCCAGTCTCCCGAACCCCCTCCTCCAGCCCCCAATATACTCGGCACTCTGGCATTGGTCCGTTAAACCCACCGTGAAACGTGAAGATGCTCGCCGCGACAAACAAGAGGAAGACGATGAAAATCGCCGCGCGAGAGGTGAGCTGCCCCTTCGCGGCCCTTGGATGATCCGAAACGATCTCCATCTCGACGAGTCCGACATTGCACTCGAGTCAGACCAACTCGCCATTGCACAGATCCTTCTCCGCTTTCTTCCTTCGCCGAACCTCTCCCTGCTCGTGTATCTCTGCGCGTTTTTCACTCAACTTCCGCTATGTCCCGAGAACGGGTTGCAGCTTGAGGACGTAGCGCGGATATTTGGTCACCGGCTATTGGGTGGATCTACCAAACTCGTATCGCAGCGGATGATGGTATGGTTGTTGACACGATGGCACCGCATTTCAGAGACCTTGTTCAGCGACATGTGCGGAATGACACCTCCCCCGTCACCGCCAGCCGTGCCACACTCTCAAGGGTTGGAGGCCACCGTGGGTGGGGAAAATCGCAAGCGGGTTGAGAAACGCAAGGGAAAGCGAGAAAATGCCGACAACACTCCGTTGCGTCAATCGTCGTCGTCTTCGTACACATCTCCCCCAACTGACTCACCCGAAGAATATGGCATTTCGTCTAGAAAATCGACCTCGGGCGCGGAAGAAGAGATGAATAGCTCGGAAGGGAGTCGGCGAAGAAAGAAACGCGAACTCGATGTGCAGGCCCATGCGCACGCACAAACGAACCATCGCTCTTCAGCACGCAAAGAACGTGAGCTGTATCCTGTTCTGTTTTGGTTCGGTGCTCAATTGGTTTAGCACATCATGGGCATGTCCGTCGTAATTCTGGCTCGCGCCGCAATTATCGCCACCATCGGGGACATTCGCCGGAACACAAGAACGCGCC
>JBBPMS010000167.1:0-24312 GCA_038090435.1 Phylloporus scabripes | reverse complement strand
AGCTGTATCCTGTTCTGTTTTGGTTCGGTGCTCAATTGGTTTAGCACATCATGGGCATGTCCGTCGTAATTCTGGCTCGCGCCGCAATTATCGCCACCATCGGGGACATTCGCCGGAACACAAGAACGCGCCTCCGTCGCCGGACCCGTTCGCAATTGGTAAGTGGTTGACCCGTACATTGTGAGCGAGCCCACCTATCTCTCTGCAGCCTTCGCGAAAGCGCAACAGGAGCTCGTTGATGCACCCTTTCTCGCCGGACCATCTTCAAATACCAAGATGAAGAAACTGAAACACAATGCACATGACAGATCGAGCTCCGCGTCGCCTTCATCTTCCCCCTTCTCAGCGCGCATGCTTGACACAGCTGTGCGCATCGGGCAAGACGGAAGCGCGGTACGAACGGCGGTGGATGCGCGCGGGGTCGATGCGTTATTGTTGGAGGCGGCAGGTGCGACAGGCGCTGCCAAGGCGTTGGCGGAGAGGGTGGAGGTATTGGAAAGGACGCTGGGGGTGCAAGATGAGGAACGCATTCTGGCTCTTCGGGGTGAAGATGCCGACGCGGAGGGCGGGGTAGGAAGAAACAGCAGCAACGCCAAGGAAGAAGGCGATGGCGATGGCAGCGACGAAAGGCGTTGTAACAAAGTCGAGGATGAACTCAGGCTGCAGTTACACCGCGTTGAAGCAGAGAGAGACAAGGCACAGCAGATCGTACGCGATATGAGGGCGTACCTGTTAAATGACCCAGGCACGCTGGGACGGGGATGAGTGTGGGGCCCTCTTCACATCGGGATTCTCTTTTCTCCTCTGTTATGGTACTTGGACACACCAGGTGCTCCCTGTTCCGCTGTGTTCCTCGTATGTATGCTGTCTTGGTTTTCATTGCATTGTCATCGTGATGCTAGTCATAGTCAGGAACTCTTCTGCACGCCATAGACGACGGTGCTCGATGCTTCCGGGGTGCATCCAAGTCATCCTTGCCGCGGCTCCCAGAGCCTAGAACCATTCATACCAGATCTGACCGGACTCTGGAAATGAAAAGGCATGTATTTGCTATTTCAAAGGCGGTGGGCTGCAGATCGCAGATGATGACACGTTGTCACGGTTCGGAAGGCCATGCCCAATTATCTCCCTTTGCGAAGGGGTGCGGGAGCATGATGGTGATCTCCTGATGACATTTCGCGAGGTATTTGGCCAGAACCCGGACAGTCGGATCTTGAGAGCCACTGCAGAGATGTACTGCTGAAACCTTGCACGTGGGTGTGCGCGTCAAGGATCTCGTCGAAACCTTCATCATTTCAGGGCATACGTTCACCTTGATCGACAGAGGCCGTAGCCTCGAGGCGACGTTTGGTAGGTATTCACTCAACATCTACCGTCTATCGCGGTACATGCTCCGTCGCACCTACCTTTGATATGCAGATGCAAAAAAAATGTGAGTACGTTTTGTTTTCGTTCTCGGCCAATTAGAGCGATCGAATACGTCACTGACTCACTATCACCATGTACGCTGCGCTGATGCTGTAGGCAGCGGCACCTAGTAATGCTAATTTTCTTGTCCCAGGGATGGGCGCAATCCCAGTGGCTAATTCTGACTGAGATGAGGTGGGTCCTCCGGCGTACTTGTCATCATCGCCGAATTGTGGCTGCCCGTCGGCACTCCTCCTTCCCTGCTTCAAGTCAGTGTATACCTATTTTTTGTTGACTTTATTGGTACACAACTTCTGGAGATGTGCGGTCGCCGTGTAGAACATCAGTAAGGATGATGCGCTGAGACGTCATCCAATCGTCCGCTCGAGGGAATGCGTGGGAAAAGTCTTCGGAGTACGAGATGATGCCATTGATTCGTGCAAGTGACGTTGTTCTTATCCTTCAAGTCTACATCTACTATTGTAGCATGTCCACATACAAATCCGTAGTTCGTACGACGAACCCTTCTATTAAAACCTTCCCACACTTCCGTGAAACGCGTAAACGTTCCGGCGGTCTCCAAAAACCTGGCCCTTTTTAAGGGTCCAGGAATAGCAGCATGTCCACATACAAATCCGTAGTGGCTAATCTACGCCCTGCTGGGTGATTCGGTTGTCGGCGCACTGCATGGAGTGAGTGACTCCATGTCAACTTGCTAATGGCAAGGCTCTCGTTGCTAGAGCACCTGCAACTCTCACCGCCAACATGCTGACTTCCTCTAGATCTAATAATGACTTCATTTCCACAGGTCAGATGATGCATTGTACAATAATCCTTCCATAAGTGATGGCCGAAAGTCCGCATCACTGTGCCGATGTTTCTAAAGTGTCTTTGGCACGCGGTGATCCGACGGGGCGGAGGCCTCAAGCCACCGTGGACTCAATCAAGGGGTTATAGTGTAGACCGGCTCAGGATGGAATAAATAAAGAGCCTCTGCCCTGTAAACTCGGAAGAAACCATCGCGCCTCTACCAGTGAGAAACATTTTAGCCTCCCGTCCGAATGTGCCTGCATGTACTGACACCATATCCCACATAGCCCTTGACCTCGCACCTCGCACCTCGTGTTGCTCTGTCCACATTTTCATTCAACCAAGATTACACGACACTCTGTATGGCAACATTCTTATGATACACGCGTCGCATGCTCACAGCAGACAACATAGAACAGGCTATGGGCACCGTCTACCTCACCAACATCGGAAACTATAATATCTATGTACGCGTCACTTCCGTGAGCTACAGCGGCGGATCTGAGGCATTTGTTGAAATCATTCCCGGGTACACGTACCAGTGGACGAGGAATGACCGGGAGGTTGCGTTCATTCAGACCAACGACAGCTTACAGGCGGAAGTACTTATTGTTGAGCCTGACAGCTATTATTCGGCGCCTTGACTTAAGCCTCCAAGCTCCGAGCTCCATGTACAGTTCTGTACCTGATGAGTTGATCCTTGACAATATTTTATGCCGCAGAAATTGTCGAGCAGCATAGCCTTTGGGCGTTTACGTGCACGATTCACAATTGGTTGTAATTTTTAACCGTAGGTCGCAAAATTACGCCATGCCCGTTTAGCTCAGTGGTAGAGCGTGCCACTCGTAATGGTGAGGTTGGTTGTTCAATCCAGCCAGTGGGCAGCTTTTTTTCTTCTGTTCATTGTAATTTGATTGGTCATGTATGCCAGGTCCCAGTCCCAATGTACCTTGACCATCGGCTGGATTTGTTATATTGAACAGTCATCAGCCACTGTCCTCAGCCTTGTGCTGTCACAGCTATTCAAATACTTCAAGGCTGTGGTTGGCTATGTTTGTTATCAGCCAATCATATCCTCTCTATATGAGTCATGATGAGTTAGAGATAACAAGACTATGCTCAGCTATGTTCTAGAGCTATGCCTTATAGCCTTTGGAACTCCACCTCACCTCAACCACATGTTGGGCTATGCAAGGCAATGCTTGGCTATGCATTGATCCTGTGTACACAGCCTCACATCAAGTTAGTACAAGTCACAGTTACCTCTTATATCCAGATATTGGTAGATCTAGTACAAACATGTACAAACCCCTAGATAGTATATAAAGGCCCAAGAGCCAACCAGAGAACCTCAGTCAAGTTCTCTTGGTTTTTCCCCTCAAGCACTCCACTCAGCCCAGCTACTGTTACACCTTAGCGCTTGCAGTTAACCTGGCATTATTTCATACCTCACTCCTCTAACATCATGATCTAAGAGGACTATGCCCATCCAGGCTAGTTTTTGAGGGTTGCTTCAGTAGGCAGCAATGCTTGAAGGGGTGTCTCTAAATAAGTGTTGGGATAAAGAATGGTGAATGACCTGTTTCACACCATTTATGGCTGTTATGTGTTATCTTGATTATTCATGGCAATGACCAGTGAGAGAGTAATATCCAAGGGAACAAGCTCACATTGTATATGAAGATGGTTGATTGGGAAGCTGAAGAGTATGCAGAACTACACATCCATGCTGATATGTCATTACTGGAAAAGCCTATGAGGCAAATACATACAGTGGCTCAAAAAACTATTCCAATGTTTGTATGTTTTGCATTAATTGGCTTCTAACCCCAATAATTCCTAATTCAGACCTAACATATGAATATATGAAATAAAGTACTCACTCTTGGCCTTCTATCTGTGCAAGGATCAAAAGATTCAGTCAAGATTTGATGAAATGGCAGCCATTACAAAATGACAGCTCATTGGGACAGTTTTTTAACTTTATGCTAGGTAAGGTATTTAATACTTGGTATGACCTCCCTTTGCCTTTATAACTGCTTGAATCATTCTGGGCATACTTTCTATCCATTTCTGACACTCTTTCACAAAAATCTTCCCTCACTCTATCACCATCCTATTCCATAATTGATGAACCCCTGAAGAAGCTTTCTCATAATCTGAAAGGTATCTTTTGAAATGATTCCAAGTGTGTTCAATGGAATTGAGATCTGGAGACTGAGCAGGCCAATCCAAAAGCTTGATATCTTGCTTTTTGAACCAGTTTTGAGCCCTTTTGGAGGAATGTGTTACAAATGCTACCTTTTTTGCCATCTTATCTTATCTTTTTCAACATCTTATCTTATCTTTTCGCATCACGTGACATTATCAACATAGCACATCAATGCTAAGTCTCTGATTCCTCTTTTCCTTGTTGACTAATTATAATTACATTTTCATTGTTCACACCCAATGCCATCAGCCAGACATGTCATACAGGACAGTCATCAATCACTGCCCTTGGCCTTGTGCTGCCACAGTATTCAAATTCATTCAAAGCTGTGATTGGCTATTCTTGCTATCATCCAATCATATTCCCCATGCCTGAGTCATAGTGAGTCAGAGATAAGAAGGCTATGCTCACCAGTGCATAGCTAAGCTCTGAGGCTATGCCCCACTGCCATCAGATCTTATCCAGCTATGTCTCACTACCTTCGAACCTTAGCCTCACTTGATCCACACCTTTGACTATGCATGGCAATGCTAGGCTGTGTATGATACCAGTGTACACTGCCTTGCTAGAAGTCATATCGAGTCATATTTATTTTATATGGACACTTATTGGTAGATCTAGTACAAACATGTACAACCCCTAGGTAGTATATAAAGGCCCAAGAGCCGATCAGAGAACTCTAGTCAAGTTCTTTTGGTTTTTCTTCTTAAGCACTCCATTTAGCCTTTCTACTACTATGCCTTAGCACTTGCAGACCAAGCAGCAACTCTTTCCCCTTTCCTTCTAGTCAGACGATCTAAAAGTACTATGCCCCTCCAGGCTAGTATTTGAGAGTTGTTTCATTAGAACTTGACTGTACAACTGCCCTGGACAATGGTCCTCGGCAATGATCAAGCACGAAAAGCTTGCTAGAAGACTTAGTGTATATATGACAAGAGACCTGAAATGCTAACTGTGTAATTAGTGACGAGTAGAAAGAGATCCCCCCTATCTACTATACTCACATTCTTACGCTCTGGACTAAGTGTCCTTTTTCTCACAGCAAGATAGGCTCGAAGTCCAGTATTGGGATTACAGACTCGCAGTGGAAGAACTACTAGAAGAGATATTTGATGAGCTAAGGCAAGCTTAGACAAAAGAAGAAAGAGCAGCATGGAAGGCAGAAAGACTATTAGCTTCCCCTTTCTTCTCATCTTTGGCAAAAGACCTTATTTCAGTAAGCCTGGAGGTATAAGATACTGAATTCATAGACCTCTTAGTATCATTTTATCTTACAAGAGATCTACTTTCAGAAGAGTACTGGGAAGGATTGATTGAAAGAGAGGTCAATGAAGAAGAAAGAGTAGTGTTCCAAGTGAATGGAACACTGGCGGTTAAGGAAAAAGAAGTACTTCCACCTCCATAGATTTTACTAGGTGAACCAGTAAAGAAAGAAGAATTGTCAGCTGCTGGACCCATTAGGCCGAAGTGTCGCCATAGACAGAAGAAAGTCTATGAAAGAAAAATCATGCAAGGAGACAGGTTCTATCTGAGAACCAACAAGGTACTCAAAAGACAAAAGAAGTATCCATTTGTATGAACATCCTTATCCAAGTCTTTTATACATTGGTCTTTGTATTCTTGTTCACTTGGATGATCCTGAGACAGCAGACATTTGAGCTCAAGGTCAGTCTCAAGAATAAGACCTTCAGAGCTTATCGCTTGAGCAAGGAAAGAAGTTGTCCAGTTGGGAAGACAATGTATACGGTTGGGAAGATGAAGAGGAACTAACCTCAGAGTCTTGGTGTGACTGGCTAAAGGAATACCTCTCCATTGAACAGATTCAGGAAGTTGCAACCTGACTTTTCTCATTTCATCTATCCATACAGATCAATGAGACAGAAGCTGAAGCAGCTTTGCAAGCCACCATACTCATTGACCACATTCCAGTCAAAGACACTTTCTGAAATAACCCTTGACTACTAGCCTGGAAGGGTGTAGTAGGCTTAGATTGTAACCTTAGAAAAGAAGAGAAAAGGGATGCTGCTCAGTCCGCAAGTGCTAAGGTGTAACAGTAAAGGGGCTGAGTGGAGTGCTCAAGAGGAAAAACCAAGAGAACTTGACTGGGGATGCCAGCCGTTCGCTTGGGGTTTATATATCCTCTATCTATTTGTACATATTTGTACTAATGGTAACTAAATATGATAACTACTTTGACATGTGATTCCTTATCTAGGCTGTGTGTGCAGGTCTGTGCATAGCTGAGCAGAGCCTTGCATAGCCAACAGCATGGATCAGGTGAGGCAGAGTTCTGGAGGCGATGAGGCATAGCCAGATAAGATCTGTAGGCAATGATGAGGCATTGGGACGTAGCCTTGAAGCTTAGCCGTGCACTGGTACACATAGCCTCCTTATCTCTGACTCACTGTGACTCGATTGCGGAGGATATGATTGGATGATAACAATAATAGCTGACCACAACTTGAAGTGAATTTGAATAGTGTGGCAGCATAAGGCCAAGGGGAGTGGCTGATGACTGTCCCTGATGACAAGTCCAGCCAATACTGTTGGGTTCGAAGAATGATGATATAACTGTAATTAGTCAACAAGGGAATGGAAAGATAGAGACTTAGCAATGGAATGATGTGTTGATACCATCACATGGTCATGTCATGTGATTTGAAAAGATAAGATATGATGATGCAAAAGTAGCGTTTGTAACACTACCTCCTCTCTAAGGATCGACTTCCAGGCGATCAAAGGGTGCTGACTGGGTGATAAAATTCTCGTAGTGCGAGAACAAAGCATTGAAGTCTGCTTGTGCCATGCGTAACCGGCGTGATGCGGATGGGTTTGCCTTATGGAAGTCTGTGATGACATCTTTCGCATGCGTGAGATTGGATATAGGTTCCCAGGTTTGTTCATCGTTGTCATAGCCTTTCCAATGAACTAGATATTCCAAGCGATTTTTCTTTAGACGAGAATTGACAATGAAATCTACTTCGTATTCTTCATCATGGTCTTCTGTAACCTTGATGGGTCCTGGTGCAGTAACCATCTGGCCTGGTAGGCGTTCTTTGTATGGTTTAACCCTCATAATGTTGACCGTGGGATGAATACGCATTGACTTCGGAAGGCATAGCGTGATGGCGTTGTTGAGTACAGCAGTGATCTCATAGGGTCCCAACCATCTCTCTGACAGCTTCTTGGATACTCGAGGAAGTCTCAGGTTGTTGGTAGCCAGCCAAACTTTCGATCCCTCCTGATATTGTGGTGCTTCGGATCGATGTTTATTGGCTTGCTTTGTCATATGTTTTTGTGCTTTTTGTAAATTATCTCATGCTTTCTGCAATGCTAACTTCATGCTGTTGGCAAATTTGTCTGCAGCCAGTGCCTTGAAGGTTCCTGGCTCTATGCCCATGTGTGGTTCATAACTTCGATTTAGTGCAAAAGGGGATTTCTTTGTGGCAGAATGACTCTGATTATTATGGGAGAATTGGGCGATGGGTAACCAATTGATCCATTGATCTTGTTTCTCTGCCATGAATAATCGCAAGTATTGCTGTAAGTTTTGATTCACCCATTTAGTCTGACCGTCGGTTTGTGAGTGATGTGCCGTGGATAGTTTGGGCTTGATCTCCAATCTTTTGCACAAATTCATCATCACGTGAGAGGCAAATTGAGGTCCTTTGTCCAATACAATGCTTCTGGGAATTCTGTGGTGAACCCATACATGAGTAAGATAAAGCATAGCCATTTGTAAGGCCGTTGTCGTCTTATGGCATGGTATAAACACAACTTCTTTGAAGAACCTGTCAATCACCACTAGAATGGTGTTGTAACCCTTGGAAAGGGGTAGATCTGTAATGAAGTCCGCAGTAATGTCTGCCCATGGTCTGTCAGGTATTTCCAATGGTGATAGTTTGCCTGGGGAACGTTGGTTGCTTCCTTTGAATCTCGCACAACGGTCATATTGTTGCATGTACTCCTTAATTTCTTTGGCCATTTCAGGCCAGAAGTACTGTCTTCTGACGAGCTCCAATGTTTTGTCATACCCTACATGCCCTGCACTTGGGGTATCGTGATGCAATCTGATGATTTCCATACTGAGTTCGCTGTTTGACGGGACAAACAGCTTGTTCTCCTTCCACAAAAGTTGATCTTTCATTGTCAAATTCCATTTCGTCATCCAATCCTGGATGGTGGCTTCCAACTTGGTATTCATGAGCTTTGCTACTGCTTCTCTGATGAGGTCACCATCATGGGATACAGTTATGGCAATCCTAATCTGCTCTAGGGGAATCACCGTAATCTCTTGATTGTTGGCATCTATTCCTGTTGCGTGATCTTCTCTCTGTTACAAATGCTACTTTTTCACCATCTTATCTTATCTTTTCGGATCACATGACATGATCATGTGACGTTATCAATGCCTTGTATTCTCGCTAAGTCTCTATCTTTCTATTCCCTTGTTGACTAATTATGGTTACATTATTGTTCTTTGAACCCGATGGCATCGGCTAGACTTGTCATCATGGACAGTCACCAGCCACTCCCCTCGGCCCTATGCTGCCACACTATTACAGTTCATTTCAAGTTGTGGTCAGCTATTATTGTTATCATCCAATCATATCCTCCTCACTAAAGTCATAGTGAGTCAGAGATCAGGAGGCTATGCGTTCCAGTGCACGGCTAAGCTCTGAGGCTACGTCCTACTGCCTTCTCACTGCCCATGGATCTTATCCAGCTACACCTCATCGCCTTCGGAACTCTGCCTCACTCGATACACGCCTTTGGCTATGCAAGGCTTTGCAAGGCTATGTGCAGACCTGTGCCCACAGCCCAGATAAGGAATCACATGCTACGATAGTTATCATATTTAGTTATGATCAGTACAAACATGTACAAATAGATACTAGGTATATAAACCCCAAGCGAACGGCTGGAATCCCCAGTCAAGTTCTCTTGGTTTTTCCTCTTGAGCACTCTACTCAGTCCACCTACCGTTACACCTTAGCGCTTGCGGACTGGTCAACACTTCTCTTCTCTTTTCCTCTAACGATACGATCTAAGCCTACTACACCACTCCAGGCTAGTAGTCAAGGGTTGTTTCACTCTTCTGGACAGTACATCTGCTTTTTCCATTGTTGTGCCTGCTTTGTGCACCTATTTGAAATCAAATCTGGACAGGTATTGTGCCCAATGTGCTTGTCTTTGGGATAAGTTCTGATTCTTCATGAACCATTACAAGTTTGCATGGTCATTCCAAATCCAGAACTGATGTTTGGCCCCTTCCAGATAGTGTTGCTAATCTTCCAGTGCTCTGATGACACTGAGCATTTCTTTATTGGCTATGGGATAATTCCATTCTTCTGGCATTATCGAATAGGATGCAAATGCCACAGGATGCCATTTTTGTGTTTCTTCTTGATAAATGGAAAGTACTGCACCCGTAGTGTAGTCGGATACATCCATCTCAAGTCTGAATTGTCAATCGTTGTTTGGGAACGCTAAAATAGGTATGTTCGTGAACCTCTCTTTGAGTGCATCAAAGGCTTTCTGTTGGGCCTCTCCTCATACAAAAGGTACATCTTTTTTTGTAAGATCATTGAAAGGCCTTATGATGTGCATGTATCCTTCGATGAAGCACCTGTAAAAGTTGGCCAATTCCAGAAAGCTTCATACTCCCTTGATGCTAGTAGGTGCTAGCCACTATGTAATGGCTTGAACCTTTTCCATTTCCATTTGGATGCCATCCTTGCCAACGATCATTCCTAGGAAGTCTACTTTGTCGACTCTGAATGTGCACTTTTCAGAATGCAAGTACAAGTCGTTTTCTTCCAATCTTTGTAGCACCTCCAGTATGATCTTGTCGTGTTCTTGTTGATCGTCCGTTTTAGTGAAAACCAGTATGTTGTTGATGTAGATAACTACACAGTAGCTCATGTCTGCGAAGGTCTCGTTCATCATGATTTGGAATGTAGCCGGGGAGTTCATCAATCTGAAGAACATGACTAGTGGCTCAAAAGCTCCTTTGAAGCAGACAAAGGCTGCTTTCCACTTGTCTCCTTCCTTGATGCGTACGTTGTTGTATCCTGCATGTAGATCCATCTTGGTGAACATCTTTGCTCCTTTGAGTTGATCCACAAGTTGCGATATCAGTAGTAGCAGGTAATTATTCTTCACTGTATGTTCATTGAGGTATCGATAGTCGGTTATCATCTGCTTTTTGCCTTCTTTCTTTGGTATGAAGAATATCGGTGACATCTGAGGCGATTTGGATGAGCGTATATATCCCTTGCATAATTGTTTATCCAAATATGCTGATACTTCTTCTTGTTTGTCTGGCAAAAGTGAAATCAACTGTCCTTTCTTAGGTTTGAAGGACTTTTTCAGATCAATGGCGTGATCCCATGGCTTCCATAGCGGCATGCGTTCTGAGTCTTTTGATATAAAGATCTTCAGGTACTCGTGGAACTGTGGGGGCACTAGTTTCTCTGGAGTTTGCATCACCTTGGGCTTGTTGGTAGCCCATAGGTATTCTACTTTTTTTTTGTACTCTGAGGAATCATCTTTGTCGTTCTCTTCCATGTCAGCGAGATCTGGGGTATCATCCTCCTCGGATTCCTCTGTGACCTCTTCAGGGATTTCCTTCATCGTGATCCTGTTTTTCAATTTTCTGCAGGAATCTGGGCATTATATCATTCTGACTTTTCCAGTCTTCCAATCAATTGTGGGATTGTGCTTCTTTAGTCACGTATATCCCAACACCATTTGATTCTTTCCTAGATTAGTCACTTCAGCTGTGACCTTCTCTCTATGACCTTGGTAGTCCATAACCAAGTCGACTGCATGTGTGATATTGCCGTTGTGATTCCACGTTCCATCCATGTTGTAGACCGCATAAGTCTGATGAAGTTTTCTAATGGGAGTTTGATGCTCTTTGCACCATGTCTCATCAATGAACACTTCGTTTGCTCCGCTATCTAACAGTGCTTGGATCGGAAGAAGTGTCTTCTTGATCGGATAAAGCACCTGCGTCTGCAATAGTACTTCCTTCTCAACAGATGTGGATTGCACGAAGTGGGGAATGGCTTTATTGGTGGAACCAAAGCCTTGGTTTCCTCATTGCGTTTCATCAAGCCTGGATACTAGCTGTACCTCCAGGGTGAGGATGCGCTCAATGATAATTTGTGCAATCTGATTTCCTTCTCTTACTGCAAAGGAGTTTTTTCCATGGTTGAACATCAAAACTTTGATGGTTCCGCGGTAGTCCTCGTCAATGACTCCTGCTCCGATGTTAATCATGAATTTGCTTGTGAGTCTGCTTTGTGGTGCAATCCTGCCATATGTGGCGCTAGGCAGTGCCATTGCTATTCCTGTATCAATCAATCACTTCCTGTATGGTGGGATCTCCATATCTTCAGCAGCATACAAATCATATCCCACTGCTTTTTCTGATTCTCTCGTAGGAATCTTTCCTGTTGCTTTTGTCAGCATCACTTGTAAATGGCTCATACCAGTCACTTCTTTAGGAGTTTTCGCTTCTTCTGTCAAAGGGAAATTAAGCACCGATTGCAGTTTCAGCTGCGCTTTTTTTGAAGACGCCCCCAACCGTGTACTTAATACATTATCTGTAGAAGTTAGTCTGTGAGCAGATTGAAGACCCTGATCCTTCAATCTGTGCACTCTTTTCCCAACTTCATATCCTTGAGATCATAGAAAAACGCCTTCATTTCTTCGAAGTCCATTCCTTGGACTGATCTGAGCTGTCAATCATCTTGCATCATAGTCGCTTGAACCCTTTTGGCTTTGCGATATGTCTTCTTGTGATTCCCTCTGAGGAACTTGCATTCTGAACATTGCTACTTCGGCTTCGGGCAGAATTGAGCCATGTGCTTTTTGCTTCCGCAGTTGAAACACTGCTGCTTGTTGCGTGTTGAGTCAGTGGCACGGACTTCTTGTCGTGGCATCCACTTCTTCTCGAATGCATCCTTCTTCTTGAACATCTGATAGGCTTCAATCTGTCGACCTATTGTCTGAATCTCCTTGAGGGTTTCGTCGACCGTATTGCGACATTGTCTTTTGAATAACTCTTCACGAATGTCCTTGTTGACTCTGTTCTCGAGGTTCCATATACTCATAGGCTGGTCAATCTCAGCCTTGGCAAAAAGGGATAACCATTGGCTTATGTATCCATTGATGGATAAGCCTCGTTGCTTAAAAGTCTCAAGCTGCTTCTTAGCCCAATCTTTCTGGTGTACTGGACGAAATAGTCTGATGATCTCTGCTTGGATTGTGAACCATGTCGTTAGTGTCGTGGTTCTGTCTGCGAGCTTTCGTAGCTCTCATTTTGCGAAGAATGAGCCCTTGTGGCCCTTCAACCTGGATAGAATGGCATAGGCTGTTATAGACGCTACTTTTTCACCATCTTATCTTATCTTTTCAAATCACGTGACATGACCACATGACATTATCAGTTCACTATCTCAACACTAAGTCTTTATTCTCTTTTTTCTTGTTGACTAATTATGGTTACATTATCATTCTTCGAACCCGACAGTATCAGCTGGACTTGTCATCAGGGACAGTCATCAGCCGCTTCCCTCGACCTTATGCTGCCACACTATTCAAATTCACTTCAAGTTGTGGTCAGCTATTATTGTTATCATCCAATCATATTCTCTGCAATTGAGTCATAGTGAGTCAAAGATAAGGAGGCTATGTGTACCAGTGCATGGCTAAGCTCCGAGGCTACGCCCCACTGCCTCATCACTGCCTACAGATCTTATCTGACTACACCTCATCGCCTCCAGAACTCTGCCTCACCTGATCCATGCTGTTGGCTATGCAAGGCTCTGCTCAGCTATGCGCAGACCTGTGCATATAGCCTAGATAAGGAATCACATGTCAGAGTAGTTACCATATTTAGTTACTATCAGCACAAATATGTACAAATAGATAGAGGGTATATAAACCCCAAGCGAACGGCTGGCATTCCCAGTCAAGTTCTCTTGGTTTTTCCTCCTGAGCATTCCACTCAGCCCCTCTACCGTTACACCTTAGCGCTTGTGGACTGAGTGGCATCCCTTTTCTCTTCTTTTCTAAGGTTACAATCTAAGCCTACTATGTCCTTCCAGGCTAGTAGTCAAGGGTTGTTTCATTAGAACTTGACTGTACATTTGCCCTGGACAACGGTCCTCGGCGACGACCTTGATCACAGCAGCAGTCATTGACTAAGGGTGATCAGACGACTACAACATCTTGGTCAATGGACCCAGATTAAGAGACTCTGGACGCAGACATTGCATACAAGACATTCATCGACACTTGATAACGTACTCAAGAAGAGCCCTTTGCTGTTAGCAAAGGCAACAGAAGTAAGGCACCAGATGATGCAGTGATCAGCGCCTGTCAATGGACAGAGACGCAACTGCACTACAACCCCTACACACGAGCATAGGTGGAGTTGATGACGAAGGACATAGGTTGAGCACAACGCCCCTACCCTTGAATTGAATCATTTGATGCACCAAGCCCGAGCTTGAGTGAGACGACGGATACACTTGAGCTATCCTAAGAAGAAAAGCAGACACTGCTTCATCACTATGACAACATTTGACAGCAATGGCTGCAAACATTTCACAAGCAGATTGGATGCAGCTGCTAGAGGCATGCCAGAACCTCAATGCGGTGGTCACACAACAAGGCCAGACTATAGCAGATCTGGGCCTACAACACGATCAGTTGAAAGAAGCGTTACGACACACCAATGAGCAATTGCAAGAAAACACTGAAAAGACGCAAGAAGCAGATCAGCAAACGCATGAACTGCTAGGACTCCACCAATGGACAGGAGTTACTCCAGGAGCAGGACAACCGGAGATGTCCGGAATGTCTAAAGCCAAAGTATTCACGGATCTGGGAACATATGATGAATCACTCGCCAAATTCGAAGATTGGTGGATCAAGATGCAAGCATGGCTAGACTGCAACCCCAAGCAGTTTGCAAGCTACGTAAAAGATCCACTCGCAGATAACGGATCAAAGATATGGATGCCCGAACCAAAGTCAAGAGCCTATGAAACAACCCTTGACTACTAGCCTGGAGGGGTGTAGTAGGCTTAGATTGTATCCTTAGAAGAAAAGAGAAAAGAGGTGCCACTCAGTCCACAAGCGCTAAGGTGTAATGGTAGAGGAGCTGAGTGGAGTGCTCAAGGGGAAAAACCAAGAGAACTTGACTGGGGGTGCCAGCTGTTCGCTTGGGGTTTATATACCCTTTATCTATTTGTACATGTTTGTACTGATGGTAACTAAATATAGTAACTACTCTGACATGTGATTCCTTATCTAGGCTGTGTGCACAGGTCTGCGCATAGCTGAGCAGAGCCTTGCATAGCCAACAGCATGGATCAGGTGAGGCAGAGTTCTGGAGGCGATAAGGTGTAGTCAGATAAGATCTGTAGGCAGTGATGAGGCAGTGGGGCGTAGCCTCGGAGCTTAGCCGTGCACTGGTACACATAGCCTCCTTATCTTTGACTCACTATGACTCAATTGCAAAGAATATGATTGGATGATAACAATAATAGCTGACCACAACTTGAAGTGAATTTGAATAGTGTGGCAGCATAAGGCCAAGGGGAGCGGCTGATGACTGTCCCTGATGACAAGTCCAGCCAATACTGTTGGGTTCGAAGAATGATGATGTAACCATAATTAGTCAACAAGGGAATGGAAAGATAGAGACTTAGCAATGGAATGATGTGTTGATATCGTCATGTGGTCATGTCACATGATTTGAAAAGATAAGATATGATGGTGCAAAAGTAGCGTTTGTAACACTTTCCCCATCCTTGCAGCCACTGCTTGGGCAGACAATGTCTTGAAGGAATTATAAGCAATGGCCACAAACATTTCCCAGGAAAAATGGACACAGTTACTAGATGCATGCAACAACCTGAATGCCGTTGTCATGCAATAAAGACAGACTATTGCAGATTTGGATTTGCAAAGGGATCAGTTGGCAGAAGCATTGAGGTGTGCCAATACACAGTTACAAGAAAACACCGAAAAAACAAAGGAAGTAGATCAGCATATGCAAGAATTGCTTGGACTACACCAGTGGGCAAGTGCTATACCAGGAGCGGGATGACTGGAAGCATCCGGAATGTCAAAAGTAGAAATCTTCACAAATCCAGGAAGTTATGACAGATTCCCAGCCAAGTTTGAAGACTGGTGGATCAAAATCCAATTGTGGTTAGATTGTAACCCCAAACAATTCACAACCTATGTGGAAGATCCTCTAGCTAATGACAGATCGAGAATCTAAGTGTCAGAACCCAAATCACAAGCATATGCCATACTCTCCAGATTGAAGGACCACAAGGGTTCCTTTTTTGCCAAACAAGAGCTAAGGAAGCTAGCAGATGTTACAAACGCTACTTTTTCGCCATCTTATCTTATCTTTTCGAGTCATGTGACATGACCATGTGACGTTATCAACATATCGTTTCACCGCTAAGTCTCTACTTTTTATTTCCTTGTTGACTAATTATGGTTATATCATCATTCTTCGAACCTGACAGTATTGGCTGGATTTGTCATCATGGACAGTCATCAGCCGCTCCCCTCGGCCTTATGCTGCCACACCATTCAAAGTCACTTCAAGTTGTGATTGGCTATTATTGTTATCATCCAATCATATCCTCTGCATTTGAATCATGGTGAGTTAGAAATAAGGAGACCATGTGTACTTGTGCACGGCTAAGCTCCGAGGCTACGCCCCACTGCCTCATCACTGCCTACGGATCATATCCAGCTACACCTCATTGCCTCCAGAACTCCACCTCACCTGCTCTATGTTATTGGCTATGCAAGGCTCTGTACGGCTATGCGCAGACCTGTACACACAGCCTAGACAAGGAATCACATGTTAGGACATTTACCATATTTAGTTACTATCAGTACAAACACATACAAATAGATAGAGGGTATATAAACCCCAAGCGAACGGCTAGCATCCCCAATCAAGTTCTCTTGGTTTTTCCCCTTAAGCACTTCACTCAGCCCCTCTTCCGTTATGCCTTAGTGCTTGCGGACCGAGCAGCACTCTTTTCTCTTTTCTTCTAAGGTCACGATCTAAGCCTACTACACCCCTCCAGGCTAGTAGTCAAGGGTTGTTTCAGCAGAAGGCACTTCCATGCTCATCACATGGCTAGCAATTCAAGCTGAAATCGTTGGACTATTCTGGCTGATTCATCAGAAAGATTGGGCTAAGAAGCAGCTCGACATCTTCAAACAATGGGGGCTATCTATTGATGGATATATCAGTCAATGGCTCTCATTGTATGCCAAAGCAAGCATAGGTAAGGAGATGGGTATCTTGAGAACGGAGTCAACAATGACATCCGTGAAGAGTTATTCAAAGGGAGATGTCAAGACACCATCAATAAAACCCTCATGGAGATCCAGATGATCAGTCATCAAATTGAATCATACAAGATGTTCAAGAAGAGAGATGTGTTTGAAAAGAAGTGGACCCCACAACACGAAGTACGTGCAATGGGACCCTTTAAAGGAAAGCAGCAATGTTTCAATTGCAACAGTAAAGAGCATATCGCCTGGTTTTGTCCAAAGCCAAAAGTATCATGCTCAGAATGCAAATTCCTTGGAGGAAACCACAAAAAGACTGGTAGCAAGGTCAAAAGGGCTTATGCTACCTCAACAGAGAATGAAGACAATAACAGATCTTTATACACAGTTCAGGGAATGGATTTCAAAGGAATGAAGGCTTACTTCTATGATTTCAAGGACACAAAGTTAGGAAAAGAGCAAGCAGATTGAAGGAACAGGGCTTTCAATCTGCTAATAGACTAACTAGCACAAACAAAGTATTAGATACATGATTGGAGGTATCTTTGACGGAAGCGTAACCAAAATCTCAATCAGTGCTTAATTCCCCATTGAATGACAATGAGAAAATCCCTGAACTACAATTGGGTAAGAACCAGTTACAAATAAGGCTGATGAAATCCACAGGAAGGGTTAACCCAAGGATCTGAAAGGATAGCAGGATATGATCTGTACGTAGCAGAAAAAGTAGTAATCCCATATAGAGAAAAAGGGTTAATCAATGTAGGAGTGGCTATTGCACTACCCCTGTTAACCTATGGCTGCATCGCATCAAAAAGCGAACTAGCCAGCAAACACATGATTGATGTAGGAGCAGGAGTCATCAACGAAGATTACCATGGCTTACTCAAGGTACTATTGTTCAATCACGGAATGGAATTGTTCCATGTGGATGTGGGAGACTGGATTGTGCAACTCATCATCAAATGGATCCTAACCCCTGAAGTGATGATAGTTACAATGCTAGATGAAATCCTCCAAGAGGAACAAAGATTTGGGTCTATTGACCTGATACCTCCCCATTTCATAAGATCTTCTTCAGTGGAGTGAGAAGTAAAGCTGGAGTTGCAAGTAATCAATCCAACTGCCCATGATCAGATGCCTATCCAAGCTCTATTGGATAGTGGAGCAAACGAGGTGTTCATAGATGAAAGATGATATCAGCAATACCAGATTCTGCTAAGACAACTGAAGCAAACATATGCTGTCTATAATGTGAATGGAACCTGAAATTGAAGTGGAGATATCATGTATGCAGTGGACCCCAGAAAAGCTTGTTCCTCCCCAGTTTCATAAGTATTTGAAAATATTCACACCAAAGGATTCAGAATGGATGCTGCTCAAAAAACCCTAGAATCATGTCATCAATTTGAAGGAGACTTTCAAACCAAAGAAAGAATGGCTTATTCTCCTTTCTTCTGATGAACAAGAAGAAGTATCTGCATACTTAGATGAACAGCTATGCAAGGGGTATATTTGACCATTCAAATCTCCACAAATGTTTCCTATATTCTTTATACTGAAGAAAGAGGGAAAGAAACAAATGGTTACAGATTACCGCTATCTCAATGAGCATATAGTTAAAAATAACTACCCATTGCCATTAATTTTACAACTAGTAGACCAGCTTAAAGGAGCAAAATTGTTCACCAAGATGGATTTACACACATGATACAATAATGTACAGATCAAGGAAGGAGATGAATGGAAGGCAGCATTTGTATGCTTTAAGGGAGCATTCGAACCATTGGTTATGTTCTTTGAATTAACCAACTCACCCACCACATTCCAAATCATGATGAACGATATCTTTGCAGATATAAGTTACTGTGTGGTCATCTACATTGATGACATTCTGGTGCTTACTAAAACTAATGATTAAGTAAAACATGACAAAATAGTCCTAGAAGTCTTGAAATGATTGGAAAAGAATGATCTCTATTTTTGATCAGAAAAATGCACATTCAAAGTAGATGAAGTGGGTTTCCTCGGGATGATTGTCAGCAAAGATGGAATTCAAATGGACATGGAAAAGGTGCAAGCCATAATGCAATGGCTCATGCCCACCATAGTAAAAGGAGTCAGGAGTTTTCTAGAATTGGCAAACTTTTATAGGAGGTTTATTGAGGGCTATGCATAGATCGCTTGCCCACTCAACGATCTGACCAAGAAAGACATACCTTTCAAATGGGAACAAGCTCAGCAGCAGGCATTTGATGCCCTAAAAAGGAGATTCACCAATGCACTGATATTAGCATTTTCTAACAATGATTGCCAATTCAGATTGGAGACCAACATATCCGATTACACCACAAGAGTGGTATTATTCCTGTACAAGGAAGATATGCAAAAGTGGCATCCAATTGCATACACATCCCATTTCATGATGCCAGAAGAATACAATTATTGAAACAACCCTTGACTACTAGCCGGGAGAGGCATAGTAGGCTTAGATCGTAACCTTAGAAGAGAGAAGAAAAGAAGTACCACTCAGTCTGCAAGCACTAAGGCATAACGGTAGAGGGGCTAAGTAGAGTGCTCAAGGGGAAAAACCAAGAGAACTTGACTGGGGGTGCCAGCCGTTCGCTTGGGGTTTATATACCCTTTATCTATTTGTACATGTTTGTACTAATGGTAACTAAATATAGTAATTACTCTGATATGTGATTCCTTATCTAGGCTGTGTGCACAGGTCTGCACATAGCCGTGCAGAGCCTTGCATAGCCAACAGCATGGATCAGGTGAGGCGGAATTCCGGAGGTGATGAGGCATAGCCAGATAAGATCTGTAGACAGTGATAGGGCAGTGGGGCATAGCTGTGATTCGAATGAGGTGGATGTGATTAGAAAATAACAATAATAGCCAACCACAACTTGAAGTGAATTTGAATAGTGTGGCAGCACATGGCCAAGAGGAGTGGCTGATGACTGTCCATGGTGACAAGTCCAGCCGATGCCGTCGGGTTTGAAGAATGATGATGTAATCATAATTAGTCAACAAGGAAATAGAAGAATAAAGACTTAGTGATGAAACGATGAACTGATAACATCACGTGGTCATGTCACGTGACTCAAAAAGATAAGATAAGATGACGAAAAAGTAGCGTTTGTAACAATTATCCTATTGCTGATAAAGAAATGCTCAGCATAATCCATGCATTAGAAGATTGGCATCACTATTTGGAAGGGGCCAAACATTCGTTCAAGATCTGGAATGATCACGCAAATTTGCAATGGTTTATGAAGAACCAAAATCTCTCATAATGACAAGCTCAATGAGCACAATACCTATCAAGATTTGATTTTAAGTGGGTTCATAAAGCAGGAGCCACCATGGGAAAGGCCGATGCTCTCTCATAACGTGAAAATCATGCTATAGGTATTGACATTGACAACCAAAGAGTGATGGTAATACTGGCAGAAAGGATTCAGACCGTAATTGTGATATCAGATGAAGGAGACAAAATCAAGGAAGAAATGACACAAAAAATGGAAGCCCAGTTAGAGAATATCACACAAGGATAGATGGAGAAATAGAACTTGATGACGAAAGATGGACTGCTATGGAAAGACGATGTGGCATTCATGCCCCTAGCTGAAGACCTTTGTATGGAGATCATCTAGCTGCATTATGACACCCCCAGTGCTGGACATGTAGGATATGACAAAACCTTGAAGCTTGTACAGCGACGATATTTCTGGCCAGAAATGACCAAACATATCAAAGAATATGTGCAATGCTGTAATTATTGCACATGTTTTAAAAAAAGCAACCAAAGACCACCAGAAAAGTTATCACCACTGGAGATACCTACAGGACCCTGGGTGAACGTTATCATGGATTTCATCATGGATCTACCACCATCACAAGGATACGACATCATTCTAGTTGTTGTGGATCGATTCTTGAAGGAAGTTGTGTTTGTTCTATGCCACAAGACTGTTACGGTGCTACAAACAGCAGAACTCTACCTAACTTACGTTTGGATACTGTACATCATGGGATTCCACGAAGTATAGTATCCGATCGTAGACCTCAATTTGCATCTCATGTTATAACAGATCTATTGAAACATTTGGAAGTCAAACCCAAATTGTCCATAGCACATCACCCATAGACAGATGAACAAATGGAATGTGTCAACTGGGATTTGCAGCAGTACCTGAGACTCTTCACAGCAGAATGACAGGATCAATGGATGAAATGGTTGCCTATCACACAATTCACTCATAACAACCAAGTTCACTCTGCAACAAAGAAATCCCCATTTGCATTAAACCAAAGCTATGTCCCACATATGGGAACAGAGCCAGGAGTTTCCAAGGCACTCACTGCAGACAAATTCACGGAAGGAATGAAACTTGCACTTTAGGAGACACAAGATAATCTAGAAAAATCACAAAAACATATGGCAGAACAAACAGACAAATATTATTCAGATGCATCATAGTACTCTGTGGGCTCAAAAGTCTGGCTTGCAACTGACAACTTATGTCTCCCACATGCCTCCAAGAAGTTGACAGAGAAATAGCTCAGACCATATGAGGTAATGGCAGTGCTCAACAATGTGGTCACATTACATCTTCCAAAATCCATGTGTATTCACCCCACAGTTAATATCACAAGGGTCAAACTATATCAGGAGCGTCTACCTGGCCAGACTGTCATTGCACTGGGACTAGTGCATGTTACTAAAGATTGTGATAAAGAATACAAAGTGGATTATATTGTGGATTTGTACCTCAAGCAAAATAGGATAAAGTATCTGGTTCACTGGAAAGGCTATGACGAGGACAAGCACACATGGAAACCACTATCCAATCTGACTCGCACAAAAAATGACATTGCCAACTTTCCTTGTGAACACCCAGTAGTGCCACAATGGTTACACATGGTGCAAAGCGACTTCAATGCACTATTCTTCCCATATACCAACTACACAACGCAATCAGCACCCTTTGATCACCTAGAAGTTGATCCTTAGAGAGAAGATAGTGTTACAAATGCTACCTTTTTCACCATCTTATCTTATCTTTTTGCATCATGTGACATTATCAACATAGCGCATCAACGCTAAGTCTCTAATTCCTCTTTTCCTTGTTGACTAATTACAATTACATCTTCATTATTTGCACCTGATGTCATCGGCTAGACATGTCATACTGGACAGTCATCAGCCACTGCCCTTGGCCTTGTGCTGTCACAGTATTCAAATTCATTCAAAGCTGTGGTTGGCTATTCTTGCTATCATCCAATCATATCCCCCATATCTGAGTCACAATGAATCAGAGATAAGGAGGCTATGCTCACCAGTGCACAGCTAAGCTCTGAGGCTATGCCCCATTGCCATCAGATCTTATCTGGCTATGCCTCACTGCCTCTAAACTTCAGCCTCACTTGATCCATGCCTTTGGCTATACACAGCAATGCTAGGCTGTGTATGATACTAGTGCACACTGCCTTACTAAAAGTCATATCGAGTCATACTTACTTTATATGGACACTTATTGGTAGATCTAGTACAAATATGTACAAACCCCTAGGTAGTATATAAAGGCCCAAGAGCCAATCAGAGAACTCCAGTCAAGTTCTCTTGGTTTTTCCCCTCAAGCACTTTACTCAGCCCCTCCACTGCTATGCCTTAGCACTTGTGAACTAAGTGGCAACTCTTTCCCCTTTCCTTCTAGTCAGACAATCTAAGAGTACTATGCCCCTCCAGGCTAGTATTTGAGGGTTGTTTTAGTATGCTTGGGATTATTGTCTTGCTGAAAAATAACCTTCTCTTCAGGAATTCCAGATTCCTCCATGCTTTGCAACAATCCTTCTTTCAAAATGGCCACATACTGTTCAGCATCCATCCTCCCTTCAACCTCACTCAAAATCCCCACTCCATTCCATCCTATACAGCCTCAAACCATCAAGGATCCTTTCCCAAACTTCACTGTACCTTTGACCTCTCTAGAGATTAGTTTTTCTTCTTGCCTTTTTCACATATACTCCTGTCCATCTGACCCAATCCTATTGATCTTAGTCTCATCTGACCATATAACCCTCTTCTAGTCCTCCATAGTCCAATGTCGGTACTTGAGAATAAACTTTAACCTTGAAGAGGCTTTTTTTTCTTCACTATAGCCTTAAGAGAGGCCTTCTTAAGGGTATTCCTGACTGTCTGTGAGAATACAGGGGTGGTAATCATGGAATTGATGAAATGAGTGGCCTTAACTGTATTGTTGGCCTTGCCAGTAATGATTTGCTGGACAATAGCATGTTTATTGGTAGAGGAGAGTTTCGAAGGTTGTCCTTCACAGTGGTTTTCTTTTTCTAGATGGACTTCCTAAAGGATCCTGGCCACAGTAGACTTCCCTATGCCAGTTTGGGATGCAATTTTTTGACAGGAAAGATCAAGAGAAGCAAAAGAGATGATATTGTTCCTTTGAGCTGCAGAAAAGTGTTTCATGGGGAAAATTAGGAAATATATTTGTGATGGCATGGTTTATATAGGTGGTATCATAATATAGCATTTACCTAAGTTATATAACAATCTTACAGCACTTCAGGGTCTAATGTATGTAATAGAAACTTAAAGTCAAAAAACTGTCCCAATGAGCTGTCATTTTGTAATGGCTGCCATTTCATCCAATCTTGACCGAATCTTTTGATCTTTGCATGGATAGAAAGCCAAGAGTGAGTACTCTATTTCACGTACCCATATGTTAGGTCTGGATTAGGGATTATCGGGGTTAGGAGCCAATTAATGCAAAATATGCAAACATTGGGATAGTTTTTTGAGCCACTGTAGATCAGTTGCTTTAGAACACCAATTGTGATTTTGTTACAATTCACTTCATTTCTTCTAGAGTTGCCTTACTTCTAATGCATCTTCTATGTACAACTTGGACAAGAGAGGCTGTACACTTTGTTTTCACTTATCTTCTTCTACTTGGTTTATTATCCAATTGTCTTATCTGTCTGTTTTTCTAATCTTCTCATGACGGCAACTTCACTCCATATTCCATTGCCTTCAGTCAACTTCTTTTCCTTTTTTACTCATGGTTTGTGCATGTGTTGAGTATGTACATACAGTGGCTCAAAAAACTGTCTGCATGTTTGCATGTTTTACATTAGTTATGACTAAATACAATAACCCCTAATCCTAGCCCTATACTACAAGTGTATGGAAGAGAGTACTCATGCTTGGCTTTCTAGTTATCTAAGAATCAAGTGATTTGGATAAGAACTGATAGAATAGCAGCCATTTGAAAATGACATGTCATGTAGACAGTTTTTTGACTTAAATTTTTGATTACAATGACTTCCAAAACTGAGTCAATGTTTTGAGATTTTGAAGAATGGGTTGTATAACTCAGGACCATGAACAAATAGAGCCAAAGTGTAAGTGAGCAGTAGAAAGTACCTACTCTTGGCTATGTACCACAAAAATATTGATATCATTTGAATATGTATCCATGGAGATATAGTCAATTCAATTCAAT
>JBBPMS010000166.1:31619-45807 GCA_038090435.1 Phylloporus scabripes | reverse complement strand
GAGCATTAAACCAAAATTGTCCACTGCCCATCATCCCCAGACAAATGGACAGACAGAATGAGTCAACAGAGACTTACAACAATTCTTATGTCTGTTCATGGCAGAATGTCAACAGGATTGGACAAACTGGTTACCCATTGCCCAGTTCTCTCACAATAACCAACGACATTCCGCTATCCAAAAATCTCCCTTTGCGTTGAACCGTAGTTACTTGCCATGCATGGGTACCGAGCCAGGAATCTCAAAAGCTCCAGCAGCTGACAAATTCGCAAAAGGAATGAAGGTTGCCCTTCAGGAAGCGCGAGAAATTTTACAAAAAGCACAAAAACATATGGCCGAACAAGCAGACAAACATTGATTGGAGGCACCTTGCTACAAGGTAGGCTCAAAAGTTTGGCTTGCTATAGACAATCTACGCCTTCCCCACACATCTAAGAAATTGTCAGAAAAGTGGCTCAGACCTTATGAAGTAATGGTGGTACTTAACAATGCAGTTACCTTACAATTGCTGAAATCAATGAGAATCCATTCAACGGTTAACATCACGCATGTCAAACTGTATCAGGAACAATTACCTAGGCAATCGGTCACTGCTCTGGGACCCGTTCACATAACAGAGGACCGAAACGAAGAGTTTGAGGTGGATTTCATTGTCAATTCCAGACTTAAACACAATCGGATGAAATATCTGGTACATTGGAAGGGCTATGACAAGGATGAGAGAACATGGGAACCAGTGTCCAACCTAACCCATGCCAACAAGGTTATCGCGGACTTCCATAAAGCAAACCCATCCGCACCTCACCGATTACGCATGGCACAGACGGACTTCGATTCACTATTTGCGCATTACAAGAACTTCACCATCCAAGCAGTATCCTTTGATCGCCTGGAAGTCGATCCTTAGAGAGGGGGTAGTGTTACAAACACTACTTTTTCACCATCTTATCTTATCTTTTCGAATCACGTGACATGACCACATGATGTTATTAGCTCACAGCTTCATCGCTAAATCGCTATTCTTCTTTTCCCTAGTTGACTAACTACGGTTACATCATCGTTCTTCGAATCCGATGGCATCAGCTGGACTAGTTATCATGGACAGTCATCAGCCACTCCCCTCGGCCCTACACTGCCACACTATTCCAATTCACTTCAAGTTGTGAACAGCTATTATTGTTATCATCCAATCATATCACTCCCATCCAAGTCACAGTGAGTCAGAGATAAGGAGACTATGCATACCAGTGCATGGCTAAGCTCCGAGGCTACGCCCCATTGCCTCATCACCGCCCACAGATCTTATCTGGCTATGCCTCATTGCCTTTGGAACTTCACCTCACTCCATCCTCGCCTTTGGCTATGCAAGGCACTGCAAGGCTATGTGCAGACCTATGCACACAGCCCAGATAAGTAATCACATGTTATGGTAGTTACCATATTTAGTTACCATCAGTACAAATATGTACAAATAGATAGAGGATATATAAACCTCAAGCGAACAGCTGGCACCCCCAGTCAAGTTCTCTTGGTTTTTCCTCTTGAGCACTCCACTCAGCCCCTCTACTATTATGCCTTAGCACTTGCGGACTGATTGGCACTCTCTTTTCTCTTCCTTCTAAGAATATGACTTAAGCCTTCTATGCCCTTCCCGGCTAGAAGTCAAGGGTTGTTTCAGTACTTTGTATGACCTTCTTTGGCCTTGATCATAGCCTGGATCCTCCTAGGCATGCTTTCAATCAAATTCTAACATACCTTTGAATCTATATTATTCCATACTTCTGCCACTCTCTCACAAATCTCCCATACTCCTTTGGCATGTCTTGGATACTTGACAAGTTCCTTTTTGATATGATGCCAGAGATGTTCAATGAGATTGAGATCTGGAGATTGTGATGGCCAATCTAGAACATTGATATTATTATCTTCCATCCACTTTTTGGCCTTTTTGGAGGTATGTTTGGGGTTATTGTTTTGTTAAAAGATCACATCTTGGAAAGGAATTCCAGATTCCTCCAAGCTGGGAAGCAAGTTGTCTTCCAAAATGTTCACATATTGGTTGGCATCCATCTTTCCCTCAACCTCTGCAAGATGCCCAACACCTTCCCAACCCATACATCCCCATACCATAATAATTCCTCCTCCAAACTTGACTGTTCCTTGAACCTCTCTTCTAATAAGGCCTTCACCTGCCTGTTTCCACACCCATTCCCTCCCATCTGAGCCTATCCTATTGATCTTGGTCTCATCTGACCAAATAACCCTCTTCCAGTCCTCAATAGACTATTCCTGGTACTTTAAGACAAATGCTAAATGCTTCTTCTTGTTTCTAGCAGCAAGAAGTGGTTTTTTCTTCTTTGTTACAGCCTTGAATGAATATTTTTTTAAAATTCTTCTTACTGTTTGTGAAGAGACTAGACTAGGAATGATGGAATTGATGTGATGGATAGCCTGGACAGCATTGGTAGCTTTGCTTGTAGTGATTTGAGTGATAATAGCATGCTATGAAGTAGCAGAAAACCTAGAAGGACAGCCAGAAAGTGGTGTAGGTCTGTTGGAAAGGAGACCTCTGAGTATCCTAGACCATTAGAAGCCAGAGAAAGAATGTTTTCTTTTTGAGAAGAGGAAATGGGGTGCATAGTGAATTTGAAAGGCATAAGAGATGAAACCACTGCTTAAATAGTGTCAGCTGAAGTGGTTACTAAGGTATAGTAACTATGGTAACCATCTGTCATGATGCCATCAAGGGTTACATATGATAGCTGTCAAACATTGACAGATCTGATATATAGTTACACAATTGAGTCAATGACATATTGAATTGAATTGATTATATCTCCATGGATACATATTCAAATACTATCTATATTTTTGTGACATATAGCCAAAAGTAGGTACTCCACACCACTAACTTATACTTTGGCTCTATTTGTTCATGGTCTTGAGTTATATGACCTATTCTCCAAAATCTCAAAATTATGCCTGGATATCATCAGTAAACTTTTACTTATTGGTAAATGGTCACATCTACAATGATGACTCAAAAAAGATAGAGTTTATCCTATTATTCATGAAGAAAGGGACCACTGCTGAATGGGCTGTAGCAGTGATCAATAAAGGAATCAAAAATAGTACCTTTAGTACTTGGGCTAACTTTAGAACAAAGGTTGAAAGTACCTTTTTGATGACCAATGTAGAAGGAGAAGCATTGAAGCAGTTGCAAATGCTCACACAGAAAGGAAATGACATCCTTGGATACATCACAGCATTCAAGGTAGCCACCTAGTGTCACTGAAGGGTTGAGCTATCCTTTGATGAACAGAGTCTATTTGATGAAGACTGTCTCAACAAAGATAATAGATTGGTATAAAAAGGCTAAAACCTTCCAGGTCCAATGGAATCATTCTCATTCTATCATATTTTGATATCCTACCCCAGCTCCATTACAAACCAGACCTACAACCTCATATGCTTCTTTCCCAACTATGAGACAAAGAGACCCAAATGCTATGGATATTGACATCATCCATCTATCTCTCATGTAGCATAAAGAATACATGAAGAAAGGACTTTGTTTTAGGTGTGCAAGGCCTGGTATTGCTTGAGACTGTCATAACCATGGGCTGGCAAAGAAGAACGGTTCGCTGAGGGTAAATACATTTACGCTCCGCCCAGAAAGCATCTCGGCAACTGTCCCAATGATCTACATCACCACCCAATGTCGGATGTCCGAACACTCCTCAAGGCAAAACGACAAGAGATACGGATAGACCATCCCTTGGCATCCTACACGTCTAATGGGCAACTGCGTTGTGTCGTTTGTGAGACAAATATCAAACATCCCTCCGCATGGGACGGCCATCTGGGGAGCAAAGCGCACCGCACAAACGTAGCGCGCGCCAGGGAGGAGGAGAGGAGGCGGAAGGAGCTGGAGCTGGAAGAGGAAACCAAACGTGTTAAGCGGAAAATACCAGAGGACGATGACACAAGCCGAGACGTTAGAGGTGCCACCAAAAGGTCGAGGATCACACCTGTGCCTCCGTCATCGACCTCCAGCTTGCCCCCAGATTTCTTCTCTGATCCCTCACGAGCGCCTGTTCCTTCAGTCGGTGACTCGGACGATGAAGACGAAATGCAGGCGAGACCGGCTACGCCCGTGGAAACGGCGGGTCAAGGTGGGGATGCCGCGCTCGACCAGGAGTGGAAACAATTCCAACAATCAGTCGTCAATGCTCCCGATACGGTCGCTACCTACGATCGTGCTACGATAATGGCGGAACCCGAGCTCGTCTTGGATCCATCCCAGGGTTTTCCCACTGATGAGGGTGCAGATGCACAACCAGCGGTCAAAACGGATGAGGCAGAGAGGCGGCGAAAAGAACAAGAGGAGCGCGAATTGATCATGGACCGCCTCTTGGACGAGGAGCGTGCGCAGGAGGAAGCGGATATGAAGGTCGTTATCATGAAAAACAGATTAGAGGCCCTCCGGAAGAGACGTGAAGCATCCCGATTAGCAAAACCCGTTTGATGACCCTGCCTCACCGTCTGCGCTTCCTCCCTCGTTTCGTGTCGAAGAACAGGCTTCTACTTGGACATTGTGCGTATATTAGATACCTCGTGTTCTTCCTCAGTTTAGTGACTATTCTGTTGACATGGTAGGAAGTAGTCATCAATGCATTCTTGTATGCCTTAGCATTACACAGCATGTCCCTGGTCGCTGTGGACAGCCCGTGGGCCCTTTAGTCGCCTCCGTGCCCGTAAGGAACAGTGCCTTCCCCTGGCTCTGAGTCATAACGTTGTGTATTCCGAACGGGATATTCTCAGAATTCAAAAGAGCGTGCTGCTGAGTGCCGGGTTCCTAAAGTAATATATATAAATTCCAGGCTCATACCGTGTGGTTAAGGCTACGTGGTCCGTTGCTTCTCTTCATCGCTCTTCCAAATGATTCTATCATTCCCTTTACTTGTGCCCCAATCAGTCCAGTCTACTCCTTGCTTGTGTATCATCATCAATGCGAGTATAACTGGCAGATACCACAAGCTGGAATGAAACAAAGATCTTGCCTGCTTCTCCCCACATGAGCGCCAAAATGCTACGGCAGAACGGACCCAGAAGAAGTTGGGTAGAAGCGAGGTCATAGCAAATGTCCACGTCGTGAGGCCAGAGAGCGGAAAAAGAATCGAACACATTGGTACCAAAAGTACCGCGTGTCGCAAGCTAACCAGAGCGTTCTTTTGAGGAGAGAGGACGGATAACATTTTATATCCTGCCTGGGCATAGGACGCCCGTACAAGATGCGACAAGGCGTTAAAGTGAGGAAACTGCCAACTATAAAGCAGCATGAACAATGAAAAGGCGCCGAGTGGATTGTCGATCATCGATACATCGGGGGGAATGTCGGTGAGGAATGACGGAAGGAAGAAGGTGACGGGGTAATCAGACGTTGGAAGTAGTTTCCCGCCACAGGCCGTCCAACCCATCAAAGGAGGTAGCCCACCAACTACTGCACCGACCCAGGTGTTCAGGATGCTCTTGCGCTTCAAGTAAGTGTATAGACCTGCATACAGGCAGATATTTGTTGCTCCGATGGCAGCCGTCAAAGGATTTGTCATGGTCCACAAGAGTATAGGCCCCGTGACGCCAGTTGCGATGGCAAAACAGGTTGCATGAAGGGGGCTGATTGCGCGGCGCACTAGCGGCCGTTGACGGGTGCGAGCCATTTGCGCATCATATGGGACTTCCTGCAGTTGATTCAGGGTGTTTGCAGACGCTGAACACAATGCAGTCCCAAGAGCAGTGGATAGTAACACCGGCAGAGTAGTAGGCATTGGAGAGAGGGCAACGCCGGATGCAGCTGTCAGCACAACCAGCACGGTGAGACGTGTCTTGGCAAGCTGTGCATAGACTGTCAGGAGACGTTTGGGTGTGAGGACAGCACTCTCTCGAAGGGTTTCGACTGGCCCCACTGGTGTGGTTGCCAGACGGACAAGACGTCGAGTGCCCCATTTATCGTTGTGGAAAAAGTACGAGGCAAAATCCTTGCGACCGGGTGTGGTCGGAAAGGATGGGCTCTGGCGGTGGGGGACTGATCGCGTCGAAAAAATGCGACGAGAAAGCGCAAAGCGACTACATGACGCGATGGTCTGTAGCGACCTCATATCACTCTAAGAACGGTCAATATCATCACAAGCAGGATTAATGTGCTCGACGCACCAAACGATGGAGTCACGCAGTGCTACAGGTCGGAGTTTGAACAGCCGAAAAGACCAGCTCGCGTTTTCTGTTTCGGCCAAGTCAGCGGACACTATGCCTGGGACCCACCTACTACCCCCAAACCTTTTGAAGCTCTTCGCCCCTCGCCCGCCGCTCCCATATAAACGGCCGGTGGGGAGAGACATCGACCGTATACGCTGCAAAGATGTCTCTGGCGTAGCAGCCATCCTGGAACGACTCAAGGAGCAGTCCACTGCAACACTACTGAGCGGTGAAGGCGATGCAATGGAGGAAGGAGAAGAACCCACTTTCACTCTCGCAGAAGAGACAAAACGGCAAATCAGACGGGAGGAGCGTAAGAAGAAAAAAACAGATGATTTCAAGGTTGCAAAGGATACATGCAAGTGTGCTCTTTCGTGACCGCCCGGTTGCTCACCCATCACCTTACCGCAGACAAGCCGGCTGATGATCCGGAAGCTGTTGGAGATCCATATAAAACGCTCTTCATCTCCCGTTTAGTGAGTGCATTTTTGATGCATCTTACCGTATTCTAATTTCTCAAGCGCAGCACAAAAGTGCGACCGAAAGTGATCTACGACGAGAATTTGAAACGTTTGGTACTATTGAACGGGTAAGAATCGTCCGAGACAAGAAAAACCGTAGCAGGGGCTATGCGTTTATTGTGTATGAGCGTGAGAGGGATATGAAGGGTACTTTGTTTTTATGTTGGTTCAGAGTTCTTTCGCTCATACTTCCCCCACAGCCGCCTACAAGGAATCCGATGGTCTCCATATAATGGGCAAGCGCATTCTAGTGGACGTTGAACGTGGACGAACGGTGCGAGGATGGAAACCGCGAAGACTGGGTGGTGGGCTTGGGGGCAGACCCAAGGCTGTCGAACCCGCTCCGGTCGTGACCACGCCGCGCGTCGGAAGAGGCGGATATGGAGGTGGAGGCCGTGGGTTTGGAGATCGTGGCGGTTTTCGTGGGGGGAGAGGCGGTGGTTTCAGGGGTGGTGGTTTCGGCGATCGTGGAGGGTTCCGTGGAGGAGGAGGATTCCGCGGAGGTCGCGATGATGGTTATAGGTGAGGTCTTGGACTGCTTGTTTGTGTGGGCATCCGCTGATGAAGGACTCAGGGGAGGACGTGGTGGTGGCATTGGGTATCAGGGAGGTGGATTTGGTGATGGTCATGCTAATGGATATGGTCCTGCAGGTGGAGGGCCTGGTGGACCTGGTGGACCGGGCAGCTATGGTCCTCCTAGTCAAGGCTACGGACCACCTGGTGGTGGGTATGGTCCTGGAGGAGGCTACCGGGGCGATCTCAAGCGAGAAGGAACCGGTGGGTATGATGACAGAGATGCCAAACGACCGCGATACTAGATCAGTGGTTGGGTGAGACACATTTCTTTCGTCTTGTTTTCATCGCATCCCCCGTCGGTTCGGATTCGCTGCCTCAAGTTCCAGCCCTGCACTAGGTAGGGTGTGTAAGTACCGGTTACCTCTCTTGTTGCTTGTTGCTCTGCTGCCACCAGCGTAAGTATATCAATATTTTATGGGCTTGTATTAGAGTGTGGTGCTGTGCAAACTTTCAAGACTTCCGTCAAGCGCGTTGTCATCCGAAAGACGGAGCTCGCATGTTCGGAAGCACCCCGAAAAAAAAAAAAAGAAAAAAAAAAGCGCCACGCCAGGAACGAGGTTGATATCCCGTACAGGGATACAGAGCCGGTTCTACCACCGTCTGGGCCCTCCGTTGGCTAGATCAGTTGCATGCCGAGCACATTCACGCGTCGCAAAGTTGGAGGATAGACTCGACCATCTGATGCACCTCGCTGTGACTGGGGCACTTTTCCAACTCCGACAGATCCTTTTCGGGAGTTGCTACCCGAGCTCAGAACAAATGAGGTTGATCCCGCTAACGTTTTCCGTTCCATGTCAGCGGCGTCAGGTCGAGTACCTGCAGACCACATATGTCCGTGGTCTGTGACGGGGTACCTACCAGCGGTGAGTACAGCATTTGGCTCCCTAAACCCTCCCACCTCACCCACTCATGATAGAACCTTTGTCTCGCCCCCAGCGCTCGCGACCAACGAATATGAACGCCGGAAGAACCGACAAAGAAAAACGCAAACGTTCGCGCGTCACACCAGAGCAGCTTGGCCATTTAGAGCAGCTCTTCGCCATAGATCGAAGCCCGACTGCTGCTCGCAGAAAAGAGATTAGTGACATGCTTGGGATGCACGAACGCCAGACCCAAATTTGGTTTCAGAACCGGTCAGTTCGCACCTCTGTCGTTCACACCGCCCCTCACTTGCCGTCAGCCGGGCCAAGGCCAAATTACAGGATGGTAAAAAGAGTAGAGCAAACAGTGCCGAAACGCCACCTGTCGCACCTCCAGAGTTAGCCACCGGGTATGAAGTCGAATTGCAAAATCTTCTGCACGAAGACGAGCGTGAGTGGCCACATCCGTCTTTGTATATTTTTAATGACTCGGCTTGATCATCAGCCGTTACCATCATCCCTTGTACCGACCTTTCTGTTGGCACTTGGCGCCGAATGGCGACTTCTCTGAGAAAGCATGACCTTGTGGCCTATCTGTGTGAAACTAGACGATGCTTGACTTGGTACATCCACTCTTCCGGATATGGGTTCAAAATGGAAATACCCTTTGATATCATCGTGGACACCGAATTCACAAACGCAGCTCCAGGATCAGCGCTCGCCTCGTTCATTCTCTCTCAACCACCAACGTTCTACCTGGACTCCTTTTCTCTCCTCCACGCTGCTCAAGGCTCTCCGCCGGTCCGCTGTTGGATAAAGTGCGCAGATTGGACCGAAGACCAGCAGGCTACCAAGGTTCTGAGACACAATCTCGTAGGATCTGCTGTCCAACTCGCTCATGTCCTTCATCACCTAAATGCCCACAAGTCTGAATCAGACATCCGTCTTCATTCACCGAGCTATCATTCCCAATCCCAAGAGCCGTCTCCAGCTAGTTTAGAGGACCCCTCGTCACCAGGCCCATCTGCCATCTTCTCAGGGACAGGATATTATTATCATTACCAAGACGCCGCTGATCCTTGTCAACCAGGCCACCAAGCTCTCAGCCGAAAACCATCTTTCTCCTCGCCTGTTCCTGGTCAACAACATTCTCTACCTGATGGATCGGCGCACCTTTCCGTTCCACAACCCACCTCTGGCGTAGTCTCCGAATCCGATCCTCCTATTTATGCCCAATATCCCCAACATCCCGCCATTGGAGTCAATCAATCAACCCCATATTCAGACACCGCTCTGCCATACAATATTTCTCAAACATCAGTTGCTCTTAATCATGGACCCCCTCGGTCTTTTTCTCCCGACCATCTACAGCAACAACTGTACCCTGCTGGCTCAGTCCATTCACTCATATACCAGGACAATAATAGGATACATTCTCTCCCCGTAGTCTTCAGCCACTTGGGAACACTCCACTCAACCCAGTTGGAGCCCCGCTACTTTTAACCACCCTGGGCCGATAACTAATGTTTGCACAGTAAACCGCGCAACCCGCCAATTCTGTCATTTCCGGCATGTCCAACTCGATTACCTCATAGGATGCGACCACGATAGCACCACCTTCCTACCCTAGCATGGATATTAAACGCTGTAACTTCCACGGTACATGTTCGCACCTTCCATTCTTGCTACGCTATTTCATTGCGATTCGATCCAATGTAGAGGGTCATGTGGATATCACCTACCCTGCATACACACTTCTTATAGCTCTGATATTCACCATAGCATACTTATTATATCCCACATAACTTTCAAATTAGTCGAACAATATACATTGGATTATTATCATGATAATGCCCTCTATTGGGATATGAAGTATTGCACAAGCTTCATAGTCATGGAAGTGGTCCAATGTATCTACGGCTATTGCAGTGTACTTTCCCTGCCTTGGCTAGCTCTGTTGGTAAGCGTCCGACTCACAATATTGACTGGAAATCAAGCACGTAAGTCAAGCTCGGAGTCGCCTAAAACCGGCTCGTACTCACATGCCTCCATGTAGCGATCCATGCATCGTGTCAAGCATGTCTACAGAAAGTGATACGTGAGTTATGAACACAAATAACGCACACCGGGAGCTACCTCTTCCGAACTCGTCAGCGATGTTCCTGGCTTCGGAACGCATTTTGCATAGCATTTTTCAGTCGTTTTCTGGGGACACATGAGAAGTGTGTTCACGCATATGGGGACGATGCGTACAGTAATGAGCTCTTGGGCAGTCGCAAGACTTATTTCTGCCCGAATGGCGTTCACGACGGCTTCCTTCTGCGCGGCCATGTCTGCATAGGACCATTCAGCACCTCCAGCGCGCATCAAAAAAGCAATTATTTACCTGGCTTGCTGCTAGGTGATGATTTGAAGAAGTCGGTCATGGTCCTGGTATGCTAACCGTCGACGGATTCGGTCCAGCAAATTATTACCTTCCCTTTTTGGAAGCTCCATCACAGGCTGCACTAGTAAGCGACTTGGACTGCATCGTAGACGATGGGTGCCGGGGAGTCCTCCGCGCGGAATACCCAAGATCAGGATACCTCTGTCCCTGATTACTATGAACTGCTCGGCGTCGAGGAGTCTGCGACGCCCGATGAGATCAAGGCACGTCCCACCCACCCGACCACGACCTGGATGTTTACCAGCCCTATCGCAGAAAGCGTTCAGAAAACTTGCCCTCATCCACCATCCGGACAAAAACAAGGACGACGTAGAGGGCGCAACGCAACGCTTTGCGCTCATCCAGCAGGCGTACGAGGTGCGTTTCCCCACCAGATCGACACATCGTTTGTTAACCCACACGCAGGTTCTCAGTGACGAGCAGGTCTGCGTCGCTCTCTTTCTCCACGCGTTCACCCAAAATCTGATGTTGCGCGTCCGAGTAGGAACGGGCTTGGTATGACTCGCACAAAGCATCGCTGGTCCCGGAGCCCGATGCGGACGCCGTATTCGAGGACATTCGAAGGGGTGCTCCGCCTCCGCGTGCCCGCGATCGTGGGTTAACGGTGCGGCACCTGTCCCAGTTCCTAGACGCTAGTAGATGGTCCGGATTCGATGACAGTCAGGATGTACGTCTCGCTTTTATTGGGTGTCGGCGACATTGTTGATACACGCTTGCCTTTTCTTTCGCCTGCAGGGATTCTTCACCCTTTATCGCAATTTGTTCTCCAGGCTCGCGCAGGAAGAGACTATGATATCTGATATCGAATACCCGCAGTTTGGTTACTCGACGTGGACTTGGACTTCTCCAGCGGTGCCATCCCAGGCTGTTAGGAACTTTTATACTGCATGGCTGAACTTCTCTACATCAAAAGAGTTCACATGGATGGATCTTTACAACGTAGTAGATGCACCAGATCGCAGAGTACGGAGGTCAGTGTCTGCAATCATCTAATGATCCACGGCCCACGCTCGTCCGCTACAGATTGATGGAGAAAGAAAACAAGAAAGCACGGGATGACGCACGGAAGGAATACAACGAGACCATAAGGGTACGTATTCCAAACCCAGCTACTCTGTGTGTAGATTAATTTTGACCTCGGGATCGACAGTCCTTGACAATATTCGTTCGAAAGCGTGATCCACGTTACAAGAGCCACATGGCCCAGCATGCGCAAGTTAATCAAATGAAGGCCAACAACTCCTTCGCGTCAGGCTCCAAGACCGTATCCCGCAACTCGCAAAGTAACAACACCCTTTACGTCGAGCAAGAATGGCAAAAGGTCGCTAGAGACCACCAGCATGACGACCTTGAGTGGGCAGCTGCAGGAGGGGAAGCTCCTGAAGAATGGGAATGTGTAGCGTGTAGAAAGTCATTCAAAAGTGAAGCTGCTTGGGACAGCCACGAACGGAGCAAGAAGCATCTGAAAGAAGTTGAGAGATTGAAGAGAGAGATCAGGAAAGAAAACAAAGAACTGGGGTTGTCAGGAGAAGGCGATGATGGGCAGGGCCATGTTATTGAGATCGACGAGGATCTGTCAGCTCCTGAACTGCCGCCAACAACGCCCGAGCTAGGTGACGAGGATTCGGACACGGTTTCCGTATCCCCTCCCGAAACTATCGACCGTGCAAAAGACGAGTTCGTTTCAAAAGCGGCCCCAGGAGATAGGGAACAACTTCAAGAAGGCGAAGTACCAACACGTGATGACGATGAATTAGTTACGCAGTCTCCAGTAGTCGCATCAGCTTCCCCAGAGTTGTCTAAGCGAGAAAAGCGAAAATTACGGGAGGCGCGAAAGGCGCAAGCAGCAGCAACCGAAAAGGGCGCACCACAGGCCAGTATTTGCTGCATTTGGCGCGAGCGATGTCCTGATGGTTACCCAGGTTTGCAATGTCTGCAAAAAATCGTTTGAAAGTCGGACCAAATTGTTCAATCATATCCAAGTGACAGGGCATGCACTTGCTGTGCCAAACGACAAAGCTCCACAAACCAGGAAGAGTAAGAAAGGCAAAAGATAACACATTAGGACTAGGACTAGAAAAGACATACCAACGAGAAGCAACACGCAGTCGTACAACTTCCCCTAGTCTATCCCATCAACTGTGAGACATCTTCTGGTGGGTATTTCGTTTGTGAAAATGTCAGAAGCCTGCATGGCGATCAACCACTGTTCAACGGTAGTCAAAGATTATCGCACCGTTTCAGGCTCTGAATATATTTGCGGCTAACTTCGTCATTGAGCACGTGCGCCACCTGATCGGTAGAGATTTTCTCTCGCGCAGAACGTTCGTGGATACTAAAAGATAGGTGTCAGTGGAAATTTTAGTGATGAATAGAGGAAAGCATACCCAACCATGGTCACGCCTATAGGCCACGGTGCATTTCCTATCGACAACCGAAGATACGCATCATTCGCTTTTTGATATTGTCGTTTCTGCATGTAGTGAACGATCTCTGCGATGCGAGCCAACATGTCTGAGGGCAACGACTGTTATCGGGTGAGTATACAAGTAGGTGTGGTCAGGCCACAAATAGCTGACATACTCTTGAGCGCAAAGTCTTGAAGAGTGGCTTGAGATATTCGGCAGATTGAACTTGAGTTGCAGCTGCCAGTTTTCCTTGCGTAGTCCGCTTGACATGGTCTGTAGAGGGGATCAGGTTGGTGAGGAAAGAAATCGCTGCTTTCCAACCTGGTCTTTCATCCATAGCTTCCTCCCATTCCTTGAGCGTGCGTTTCAATGCATAGTAGATAAGAGGATATAATTTGTCCGGGTCGGTTTTGATTAGTTCAAGGTCCAAAATGCCTGCGCTCGGTTCCTCAGAGTCACCCTTTTTCTTCCCTCTGGTCTTATTCCTGAGCTCTCGCTCCACATTTTCGACATCTTCCAACGCTTTTTTGAAATCGTTCTGGCCACTTTGATGTTCGTGTCCTTTCTCTTCGATCAGTTCCAATGCGCGTAGGCGTAACCTCCGGTCTCTATCTGATTCAGCAAACAATCGGATGGGTTGTCCTTTGGCACGAAGTCTGCGGATGGTTTCCTCATTTGAGATATTAAAGGATGATTCGGGGATTGGTGAACCTGAATCTCGGGACTCGGCCACGGGGGTGAGGGAGGCAGACCTGGGTTGTTTCTGCTGTTCCGTTGGTATACATAAGCACAACAGGAGGTTGAACACTCACACTTGTATCCCCCTTTGCCTGCTCAGTACCAACTACTTTGGCGTTGTCCCTTGCCGTATCCTGTACCAATTGGGCCTGCTTAGCTTTCTGTTCTTCTTCCCGCTTAATCCTCTCGATGTCCCCTCGTCGCAGGTACTTTGTCTGCCTGGAGCCGGTGTCCGTTTCCAACGCTTTTCGTTTGATTGCAATTTCAGCCTTGAGCGCGTCCATAATGATTGGCAGAATGATTGTTGCGGTGAGCTCTGTGCTAATCAGCTGCTTATATAATCCGACACACGCCGAGTTGACTGTCTTCTACACCCAACATCGT